>JBBPBT010000623.1:7531470-7606149 GCA_037974875.1 Cicer bijugum
AATTATTAATTCAATGTATTTAATTTAAGTTTATGTAATTAATTGTTTAATTAAATTTATTTATTAAATTATTTCTTTAAGTTTATTTAAGTAATTGTTTATTTAAATATATTTATTCAATTATTTATTGAATTATTTATTTAAATATTTATTTAAGTTTAGTTAATTAATTGTTTATTTAAATTTATTTATTCAATTATTAATTCAATGTATTTAATTTAAGTTTATGTAATTAATTGTTTAATAAAATTTATTTATTCAATTATTTCTTTAAGTTTATTTAAGTAATTGTTTATTTAAATATATTTATTCAATTATTTATTTAAATATTTATTTAAGTTTAGTTAATTAATTGTTTATTTAAATTTATTAATTAAATTTATTTAATTTAAGTTTATGGAATTAATTGTTTATTTAATTTAAGTTTATGTAATTACTCGCAGGATCGTGGATCGTGAAAAGTTATTACTCATGAATTGAAGATGAAGAAGTTTGTCGAAGTACCTGTGCCAGATCCTGTAGAGCATTGGATTCGGGAATCTGGGCTGCTACATCTGTCTTCGGCCTACCTCACTATGGTTGATGTTGGTCTGATCTCCGCATTTGTTGAAAGATGGCACAGGGAGACCAGCTCATTTCATTTGCCAGTTGGAGATATGACTATTACTTTAGACAACGTTGCGACTCTCCTTCATATCTCATCCCATGGTGTATTTTTTACTGCACCTGTGAATATGAACACTAATAATGCTGCAAAAGCTGCACATGAGTACTTAGGTGCAACATGGGAGGAATCTCTAACTGAGATTAATTTTAATAAATGTGCCCAATATAGATTGCAATGGTTATGTGATTTATATATTCGTCTCATTCAAACTAACCAGTTTGAGTGTGCGGCTAGAACATATATATTGCATTTAGTTGGCAGCACTATTTTCACTGATAAAACACATACGCGTGTGGAGGCGAAGTACATCAGTTTATTTATTGATTTGGATCGTTGTCGAGACTATTCATGGGCTACTGCGGCATTGGTTTTCCTTTATGACAACATGGGAGATGAGGCTATCCACGACACTCGACAGTTGGGAGGTTACATGACTCTATTACAGGTATATCCTTTTATTTAATTATTTTATTTATTAAGTTGTATTATGTAAATTAAGTATGTATTTTAATGATTATTTATTATGTTATTTATGTTGCAGTGCTGGATTTACGAACACTTCCCTAGGATTTGTAAGCTGGGCGATAGAGGTGATGTTCCTGCACATCTTCCAAGAGCATGTAAGTGGACTGCAAAACATGCTGTTGAAGGTGGATTAGTGACCTATCGTCAGAGACTTGATGCATTGATGCTCGATGATGTAGTGTTTATACCATATGATGATGATCGAGCTAATCATCCATTTGAATCCATTTTGATGTTCTCTGGTTATCTTCGATTTGGTGGAGTCTTAGTCCCATATTTGTCGGAGCGATGTCTTCACAATTTGATTGTATTCAGTGCATTCCTCCTTATGTTCACCTGAGGCCGAATAGTATAGATTGGGTGTGGCAAACTACTATGAAGTCATCTGTATCGGTGTTTCGAAGACTATATCATGTTGTGAGTTTTCCTGGAGAGGTCACTACAGACTATTATGCATGGTACATGAGTGTTTCACATCCTCTAATCATCCCTCCGTCTACAGCACATGGGGGTACATCATCTGCTGCACATGCTGGTCCATCATCTTCTGACCGAGATCGTAGAGCAGCTGAGCTTGTATGTAGAGCCATTAATTTGGTAGCTCCGTTTAGTGAAGTTCATGAGATTTTAAGTGAGTTAAGTCTTTTGTACGATGATTATTGATTTGAGATATGTGTTATGTAATGTAATTTGAGATATTATGTGTTATGTGTTATGTGTTATGTAATGTAATTTGAGATATTATTTGTTATGTGTTATGTAATGTAATTTGAGATATTATGTGTTATGTGATATTTTGTCATGTGTTATTTTGTTAATTTAATTCATAATAAAACATATTGAAAATGATAAAACAAGATATTATAATAATCCATGATAAATGAAATACAATATATATTCTAATCTTCATTTAATGAAATACACGATGATCTGATAAATGATGGATCGATGTGTTCCCAATGTTTCATACATGCTGCATAAGCTACTTTCCAAATCTTTGTTGTGTCACTACAAAAGTCTTTCCATTTTTGTGACGTAGGTGGCAAAGGACAATCAGACTTCAATTTGATCTGAATAAAAAAAGGTTAAAAAACATTAAGCATTAATTTTATCTAAATAATAAATATTTTAACATTAATTTGATAAACAACATTAATTTTACTTGTACCCAATGATTCTCATTAACAAATCCAATTGCTAGTAAAGAGTGAACAGAAGTCTCTTTCGATGGTGATTTGTTTAGCGGGAAAAATGTCATATTCAGATTACGAGACAACGACACCAATATGATATTATATAGTGTTGCTATCACGTAACCCAAGTCAGGTAAAGACATCCACTTATCTTTTTCTTGAGCATCCAATTTTGATATTTTCAATGAGTTGCGCACTGATTCAACATTGTCATCAAAAACATTAGAATAAACATCTTTATGTAAACCAATCTCTTTATCGAATTGTCATCGAACTAAAGCCCAAGATTCTTCGGTACAACCTAGCAATGTTACAATTGCACGAAACCCACAATTTCCATCAGCCACAACATCTACTATCTCATCAATATACAAATGTATATAAGTAGGAAATTGTGTCTTAAAATATTGTCTTGCATAATGCTGAGATGATTGAGATTGTTGCCTTGCAGAACGTTGAGATGATTGAGATGGTTGCATTGCCTTTGCAGATTCTTGAGAGGCATCAACATACTCCCAATATGAAGGATCACGAGAAGTATCAAATTCTTCTTTCTTTCTACCAGCTCCTTTGGTTCTCACTTTCTCTGGTGGTGCAAGTATTGATGTGGTATGTGAAAATACAACTTCACACACCTTTGCCTTGAATATCCTTTGACTTATAATATCGTATTTCTTCATGTACGCTTTCATTGCTTCCAACTCTTTAGAAAAGTCATAATCTAATAAAGATTCTTCATCCTCTAATTCATGTTCAATGCTTAACTGTTTCCAAAAATCATGAATGTTATCTAAAGGGATAACATTACCATATATCTACAACATAGCCAACTCACAAGCACATGGTAATCCATGAGTTGTTCTAATTGAACAACCACATTATGTTTTGTTAGTACCTACAATCTTCACCCTTTCCAAATGTTTATCAATTTTTTTCATACATTTTCTTGATACACAATGATGTAGATTTTGAAAAAATTGTGAATTATACCCGTGTTTAACGTCCTTGATGGTTTTCTGAAAAGAAGATTGAATGATACATATTTGGTTCTTCAACATCATATTCATTGCATCTCAACTTTTACGCAAATCACCAAAGCTAGTTTGAAGCATGTTTTTCAATCTCCAATGAGCATACTCAACTATACAAATAAATTAAATAACACAAATTAAAATAAATCACATAAACTAGTAAAAATATCTGTTAGATGTTGTGTTCACCAAATGCATCACTCTATTGGTCCAAACTTTGACAAACCTTTCTTTGTAAGGTGTTAACCATGAATTTTTCACATAATCAACAAAAAGAATAATATCGGCACACAATAGCTCAAAGTGTTGCAAATGATGATCATACTCTTCCATTACTTCTTCTTGTCTATCCTTTTTGATATATTGTTTGCATTTTGCCCCAACATTTTTTTCAATATGAAAACGACATAGCAAATGTATTGAAATAGGAAACACAACACTAATCGCATTCATCATGGCAAGATCTCTACAGTCACAATAACTTTAGAAATCAAAGACTCAGATTTGAACAACATTCGTACCTTTTAAAATGCCGAGATGAAGTTATCTTGTCGCTCTTGTTCCAAATAAGCAAACCCAACTGAAAATGTCAAACTAGTATATGTGACACCGACTATTTCAAGTAATGATAACCGATATCTGTTTGTTTTGTATATGCTATCACATATCAAAACAAAATGAATGTGTTTAACAACTTTATACAATCAGGATGCGTCCAAAAAATATCTCTCAAAATATCAGAATTTTCCCGTTTTCTTGTCCAATGCACATAGTTTTCTACATGTATTAACTTCAACAGATGCTGCATTTCTGTGTACGAACCTCTCAATGATGATCGATAAGTACTCCTTGCTTTATATATTTGACTGGGAATAGTGACATTGACTTCATTTCTCACTTTCAAAGCATTTAGAATGAATCTGGGTGCAAGCTTATACTTTGTCATATCATTGACAAATTTCCTCTCTTCTTCGTCTAAACGCCCCAAATAAGAATGACCGGTTACAGTATCAAGTAATTCATGATTGTGTGTCCCACAATGAACACTAATTTTCCAACCTTCACTGACACTTAATGGTACACATCTGAGAGTAAATGGACAATTTTCCTTATGAGAGCAAGTTACTGATGATTTTGATTCTGATTTATATCTTCCACCTCTTTCGCATCCCAAAATCAATTTGTCTTTTCTTCCCCTAATTCCGGTTGCTTTATCTGATCGAATGGTAACAATTAAAATTCCATTTTGTATTCCAATGGTTTTTGCCCATTCAAATACATCTTCTCGAGAAGAAAATACATACAAAATACGTTTCAAATAAAACATTAACTATATCGCTATAATAAAAATTTAATCAGTGATGAATCATCAGAAGTAATAATAATACCTGATCAATGATGAATTTTTCTGTAGAATCTATAACATTTTTTGAAGCAGAAACATCAACTCTACTCATACTTAATTTCAAAATTAATAACAAATTTAATTAAAAATAATATTCTAAATATTGAATTAAAAAAATTAAAAAAAAAATTCTAACATAAAAATCCTAATATAAATATTGAATTTAAAAACAAATTAAAAACAATTTCTAACATAAATATTCTAATATAAATATTGAATTTAAAAACAAATTAAAAACAATTTCTAACATAAATATTCTAATATAAATTTTGAATTTAAAAAAAATAAAAAACAATTTATAATGTAAATATTCTAATATAAATATTGAATTTAAAAAAAAATTAAAAACAATTTTTAACGTAAATATTCTAACATAAATATTGAATTTAAAAAACAAATTAAAAACAATTTCTAACATAAATATTCTAATATAAATATTGAACTTAAAAACATTGATAGGAATTGATAGGAACTAGAAGATATTAGTCATCTTCATTGGTTACAATATTATTAAAAGCATTTGATAGGAACTAGAAGATATTAGTCTACTTATTGTATATCTAATTTTCACAAGTCTATCCAAATGTGGTTTCTCTTGCATTAATATAAACAAGGTTATCTTTTATCTTTTGACTTGTTAGTTGATTTGCAGTTCTGAGGGATTAATTATTAAACATTCATCAAAGACAACATACGAACCTTCCCAACGGTCACTCAACTGGTTAAAACTGAAAAAAGATTATTTGATAAAATGAGATTCCATATGTTTTCTTGCCTCTTAATTTAGTCTTGTATTAGTGGATTTCTGTATATTAATTGGTTTCGGTCTTACTTTGCAGTATAGGAGACACACTAGATTTGGTACCTATTGGTACTTTCCATGGTCGTGGGCAACGTGCAGGTGATCATGAATCACACTCTAATGTCGTTATGCCTATATTTGTTATACTTTTCATTTTTAAGCCAGTAACCTCGAATATTTCACTTACATCTGAATAAGACTAGGTGGGTGATTTTTTGTATACTGTTGTTTTAAACTGATCCACCTCAAAGTATGCTGAAACGAATTGGTGACATGATGTCTTGTGGAGTCTATGGTGCCTTTCTCTTTGCTTGCTATGACATCAATAATGAAGAATTTCAAACTATTTGTAAGGTGAGTGAACTCATGTTGTCAAATCTATGAATCAGGAAATAATATTAATTTGTAATTATATTTATCAGCTTTCTTAAAATAAGTTAGACAAATCGAAAATTGAATTGATCCCCCTTAATTTGTAATTATTAGAGCAAAATGTTGTAACTATCATTTATACTAAGAAAAATCAAAGCAAAAGGTATCAAACCCTAAATTGTGACATGGTATCAGCAGGTTCGATCAAACCTGTGAGTTCTTAGTTAATCTTGTCTTTATTAAGCGACATCCCACTGGGTCGCTCTTGAAAATTGTTCCTTCCGTTCTTGGTACTTGCTTGTTTCGTGATTACGTTGCGAACTCTCAACCATAGTTGTTTGTGGTTCGATTCTTGGTTTCATCTTCGCGATTTCTAATTGTCGATCACAATTTTTCGGTGTTGCGATTGTGCTTTTGGGTTGTTTCTCGCTGCTGCTCGTTACTGCGTTTCTGGGTCATTCTCGCTGCTGCTCGTTACTGCATTTCTAGGTCATTCTCGCTGATTGTTGATCGGTTTCTGCTCTGCCGCTGCTATTGCATGATCGCGTTTGGTTGTCTCGTGATAATTTTTTGTTACGGACTTGTTGTTTAAGAACGCATTTGATTGATCCCTTTGCTTGGTTCAATTATTCTTAATTTTTTTTTTCTGCACATTACGAGAAAAAAAAAACTTTGTGCACATGATGGTTTTTGAAAAAGACAACTTTTGTGTACGTTTTACCGATAAGAATTACGCTGCTTGGGAATTTCAATTCAAAATGTACGTTAAAGGAAAGGGATTATGGAGTCACCTTGATGGGATTTCTAAAGCACCGACAGAAAAGACCGCCTTAGATGCGTGGGAAATCACAGATGCTCAAATTATTTCTTGGATTCTCAATACTATTGATCTTCATATGATCAATAACTTGCGCTCTTTTTCAATTGCTTAAGAAATGTGGAATTATTTGAAGTGTATCTATAACCAAGACAATACGGTCAAACGTTTTCAGTTGGAGCTAGAGATAGCCAACTACAAATAAGGTAATTTATCCATTCAAGAATATTATTCTGAATTTTTGAATCTATGGACATAACACTCTGCTATTCTGTTTGCTGTGGTTCCCAAGACTTCTCTTGTGGATGTTCAAGATGTCTATAACACTAGTAAACGGGATCAATTTCTCATGAAACTTCAATATTTCAATGGTCTTTCTTTATTTCTGTTGATGTAGATATCTCTGTTAATATCTAGATTATAATGCTCCATGGACCTGACTCAAAAGACAAGATTGAATATTAGAAACTTGACGAAGAAAAAGAGACATGGTTCATGATTGTTGTAAAGGAGACACTAGGTGGGATCATCTGGATGTTTTGAAGTTTTGAAGTATGGGGTCTGAGTATTATGTTCGGAAAATGACATCTTCATGCCTAAGCTTTACGTGGAATAACCAAATCTAGTTTTCCACTTTGAATCTAATTTTCTTGCTTATTAATGGGACAAAGAAAGTGAGATGTTTTTGGATGAAATACATCAACTTTATTTGACCAATTTTTGCTTTTATTTTGGACCGAAGAAGTACCTTTATTTTTCTTCTATTTTCATTTGTTAATTTGTTCTTATTGACATGATTGGAATATTTGTATTGGGGAGTCTGGACATCTCAATACAACCTCCATTTCTGGTCAATGTGGGACTAACCACTCATAATTGAATTCCCAACAATTTATTAATACATTGTATAAAATATTATTTTATTGTTGTATAGAACTTTAATAAACACTCATGTTCCTCTAAAAATGGGATAGTCTACTATTGCAAAGGCAATAAAATTGTATATAAACTAAACATAAAATACAACAAATATACAAATATACTAAAAAATAGCAAAAATATAAAAAATTGACTAGTATTCCTCTTGATAAAAAAACTTTACTATAATGTTGGACCCCCTCTTAAGTTGTTTCATGTTCTTATTGCTGATGTAATGATAGTCTCAAAGTGGGCCCTGAACATTTGAGCCTATGTTTATCAATCAGGAACCTATCATTTTCTTTCTTTCGGCTTTACCACCTTTAAATTTAAAAAAAATGAAAAATCATGAATATTCTGAAAAAAGTATTTAAATTTTTTCGTCCTGAAGCATCTAAGCCTTTTTCACAGGTGCAACTATAAGAATATATAGAAATGAACTCTAGTTTTTAATCAGCTTAAGTGTTTAGTGAAAATTGATTCAAATTGAATGAGTGGTAACTGTTTGGTCAAAAAGTGAGCCTTTGGTGTCCCAAGTTAACAGCAATTAGCACTTTATTTTGTAAGGTGTTCCCTCCAACTTTTCACACTTGCTCTTGGTCCGATCATCACTGTGTACCTCTGTCCTGTATTCCACCACCCCCAAATAAGAACGCAGTCTCATAGAACTCTTCTTCCACACAGAACAGGCCAGAACACTCCATGGAAAACAGACCATGTTTACAAGCCTGTGTCATGTCAGAGAACTACGTAACAGTATACTCTGTAAGTAATTTTGCGTTCCCCATATGTAGTTCATTTTTTTCATTTTGGAATGAGATTATTCTTTGCATTGCTCTTAGCTAGTCTTTGCATCGACATTAGCTTCTTCTGATTTCTGAGTGATGTTTTCTGTCTTTTGCATTTCTCATAAAAAAATATGGAAAATCAATGTGGAAATCTAGTGTCATGTGTAGTGAAAGAGGCTATTTATTTGTTTTGTGCTGAGAATTTTTTGAGAAAGTTCTAAGTTCCATTTTTCCTTGTTTGAGAATTCTCTATATTAAGTTGCCTCTGTTTAATAAATAATATGTACCCACCAAAACCAAAATGCATTTCCACTCTATTATATTATAGTTAAGTTTCAATACATCCGCCAACAGGGTGAAAAATGTTCGTTACATGTGAATCCTACGCCCTAAACCCAAAATAACATAAGAATCCAAGTTGCCACTGCTTATCTCGTTCAACTCTTTTCTCTCCATATTCTAAGTAATCATGTGTTCGGAAAAGTCCAATTCCACATAGTTGCCACACGGCTTCAACGCTAAACCGAACATAGGCTTATTAGGATAGGCAAAATGTTTATGTACTCATGCTCATGATGCTAATGATTGCACAACAGACTCTACAAAAAAGAAAAGAAATGAGAAAAAGCTGGATTGGAGAAAAACAAACCCAAACCCAGAACGATATCAAAAAAAGACAACCATAGAATGACAAATATTTTGTGCAAGCATCAAAAAGATAATTTTGAGACGAGAGGAAGAAAGGGATGATGCTACAAGAATGAATCATAACATTCTTTGGTAGCACATGGCTTTCAAAACTTAAAGACAGATTACAATCATTCTCAAATGAGCATGAGAAAATCTTCAAACACCAAATTGCCAAGGATGAGAACAAAGGACTCCGACATGGGGCTCTTTTGTATGTCAGATGAGATAGAGATTACATTTGAATATTTGTATCTCAAATGAATCATAAATTATATCGAAGGGCTCTTTTGCATGGTGGCGATTTTAAGGGGTTGAAAGTTGTTTTGATGGATGGAGACTCCACTCCTAGTGTTTTCTTTAGGAAGTACTTTTCCTGAGGAAACACAAGTGTAAAAAATGGTTAGTTTACTGTCAAACTTTGATATAATCTAATTCTAAGGCATGACAAACAAGTGTAAAAAATGGTGAGTTTAGTGTCATTACAAAAAAAAAAAAACAATAAATATAAAGGTCTGAATAATTTTAATGCATGGATTGTATAGTTTTGAAGAATCAAGGAAAACCAAATTTGATTCTCTTTTATTTTATATTATTGTTTATTTCTATCTTATGATAATGTCATTATTACTCAGTATTATTATTGTAATTTCTTTTCTGGTATGAACAGCTTACGACTGTAGTAATAAAATATGAAAATATTTTGTCTTTACTTTCTTCATGTATGATCATACCGTGAGAGTACGAAACTTATCATTAATAGGAGGAATTATAATTATTATCTAACTTATTGAGTCAAATAACCAAAAAATTTAAAGTATACCTACATGTAAAGAGGATACCAAGTTTTCAATATAGCCATTTTTTCTTTCAATTTTATCTTCCAGTTGAACAATTTTACTCAGTTTTGTTCCTTTTATATCCAATCAAATAATTAAAAGTTTCTAAATAACCCTATAAAATTTTGTAATTTCCCTTATTTTTTTAGCAGATTATAAGTTCCAAAATTTACTCTTGAAACTTTGTAGAGGAACATTATCAACATTAGGCAATTAGTCATAGAAATAGTCTTTGAAGGCAAAAGAAAAAGATACAAATAGAGAAAGAAAAAAAAATGAAATAGAAAAGAATAAAGGAAGCAAAATAAGAGACAGAAAAAAGTAAACAGACCCAAGTTAATGGGTAACTTACACTTTCAGAAAATTCTGGGCTGGGAATTCCTGCAGCCAAGGATCTGAAAATAGGGGTCACTTGAAGAGGGGAACTGAATTCCATTTTTGGTGAAGCGGACACAATGTAGTGATTGTTTATCTGTTTGTTACAGTAATCCAACATCTCTGCTATAGAAATTAGGAACTCTTTGAACTCAAGTGGTTAAGTCAATAGCTTGTTACATATTTGTTTCTTGCAGTGATGCAACATATCAGCTTATAGAAAAAGCTTTTAAATCTTGATAATTTTCATCATAGGAACACTATGAACTCAGTTGGTTAAGTCCATAAGTGGTATTCATGAACTCTTTGAACATTAATTCATTAAGTCGTAATTATTCCTAAACTGAGACATTTACAAAAATTATTTTCTTGTAATTTTCCTTTTACCATTTATGAAGGATTATCTTACCTTGTTCCACTTTTCCAGTATAAAGAACCCCTTTCACATCTTCAATCACTTCTTTTTTAACTATGAATTGTGTAGCTTTCATTTGAGTTCCAATATCCTGATGCACTGACCTTCCCACGTTATCACCATTTGACTGAGACAGCAGAGCTGATACTGTACTGTATTCCAAACTTCCTGGAGAGTCGTCGTTTATTTTCCTAGAACATGTTCAGAAATCGTGACAAAATATTTCACAGGGGCAACAAAAAGTTATATTTTCAAATAACTTATAGTACCTCGAGCAGGGATGGCCTCTGTCATTACTACTCTTCAATTCCTCAACCATATCTTTAAGAATTACAGGCGGTAAATCTTGAATTTTATGTCTAACAATATCCAATCCTTTTGTTCTGTTCGGAAACTCTTGAAGAACCTGGTGTTCAAGCAAGTGTTAGATGATACTTGAAAGCACTGGTTTATGACTTATGTGCACAAGAACAAGAGATAACGGCTTGCAATAGGATTTCTAGGATAAAGTTAAGCTTTTAATATTGGGAATTAAATTATTTCAGAATTTTCAAATCTTTCCATGTTCAAATAAATGCTTCAGAATCATAAATAGAGAAGTTGAAAATGTTCAAGAAATTTAATGGACAAAATATACCTATACTTTCCGATTAGCATTTTATGCTGCCGCGGTGCTATAGAATTAAGCCAATATAGATAGCACAAATGACAAAAATGGTTTCATAATTTGGGTTTTCTCATCAAACAATTTACGGAGTTCATTCTTTATAGTGTTCAAGACTAAAAAATATGGAGGAGTTTAGAAAGTATCAATCATCACCATCCATACCTTTTTTATGTTCTCTATATCAACTTTTTGAGATAGTGAACTTAGAAATTCTGTCTGTCCACTCGATGCCCTTATCTTCAAAACATCCTCTTCGAGAAATGTTCCTTGACTGTTGTTATACTGGCCTGGAGAAGCAAGATGAAACTAGATCATATTAGCTAAAAGTGTGACCAAAATTACATTTGCAGAATATATTAAATCTGTCCTGTTTTCTGTCAAAGGTTTCATAATGCAAGAGTCAAGTTCTATCAATTTAATGACAATTACCGGAACTGTTAGATTTAGCATTGGAAACATGGCACGTGCCTTGCAGATTGTTTACATTATTAGAGTTTTGAGCTAATTCAGCAAACAGTGTTCTTGGCTGCAGATTCGTTGAAATTCCATTTTGCAAATGTGATCTGTCTCCAAAGTTGAAATTCCATTTAGTACTTTGATACTTAAAAAGGCACAGTGTACCTTATTAGTAAGTAAACAATTTTGGAAGCAATGATCAAAAGAGCTTTGGAAGCTTGAGAATGTAGAAAACTCCTCAGTAATCATTTTGATAAAAGATGATGAAAGTAATACAATGAGCTCTCTATATATAGAGCAACTAACTACCAAACTAAATGCTAACTAACTCTAAAACAAATTCATTCCTACCTAATCAATTGATAACTAATTCTAGCCATGAATCTTAACACCCTCCCGCAAGCTGACAGGTGGGATCACCACAGACAACTTGAATTACAAAAGTATCAACTATTGGACAACGTACTCCCAACCTCAGCCTCTGCCGGGATCGACGTGATGAAGACACCACGGAGATGCTCAAAACAATCATCAACACAAAACACAAAAGTCACGGTGTGAGATGACGAAATTGGATCTTGTGCGAAGAATTTCATTGTTTCTTCCTCAAAATCTAATGATGAATCCTAGAACGAAGTATCATGCGAATCATCTTCTGGCTTGAATGCGCTAAGGAAACAGGCAATTGATCTTGACTGTGGATCCACCAATTTCAAGCTTGATTGTCTTGAAACGAATCACTCTGTCAAGACTTGAGTCTATGTAACTACCGAAAATGAAGTTGTATTGTATTGATTGTTTGCGGTAGCTGATTCAAGAAAAGAAATTGATGAAGTCAAAATTTCTTCCTATATGTCTAAATCATCTTCTTCCTATATGTCTAAATCAGAATATGAAGAAATCAGAGGTGGTTTTTCAATCTTTGCTATTCTCCATAGATCAGATGCGATGGAGTATGTCATCAAGCAAGATGGTGGATTAAAGATCTTAGTGAATAAACCTGTGTTTGGTGGCAGAAGTGACGAAATTGATGTCAGCAATAGTGAAAAACGAACAGTATTGCTCTGATACCATATTAGTAGTTAGAGGATTTGTGAATAAATGATCAAAAGAGCTTTGGAAGATCGAGAATATGGAAACCTCATGAGTAATCATTTTGATAAAAGATGATGAAAGTAATACATTAAGCTCTATATATATATAGAGCAACTAACTGTCAAACTAAATGCTAACAAACAAACTAATTCGTAAGCAACTAATTGGATAACTAATTCTAACCAAGACTCCTAACATAATACCTCATGCTTTTAACAGGTACTGCAGATTCGGACGTTGCAGCTGTATCATAACCATGATGGGAAATATTCCTAATGTTATTTGGATCAATGTATGGAATGTTGTTCTCTTTTGCTAATGCTGCATATGTTTCTCTCTTCCGGCAGAGTGCGGAGAAACGATTTTTCACAGCATTATCAGTTCTGCATAGAAAGCATTTCATTGAGAATTAGGGGTTGTTTGGATAAACAGCTTAATTAAAGAAAAAATATGATTAAAAAAATACATATAAGCTATTATCAGTTTTCATAAGCTATACTAGAAAGCTTAATGAAATTAGCTGAAAACTGCTTATGGACATAGCATAACCTGCTTCGTAAGCCCAAATACTCTGTCAAGAGCTTATGCTAGTAGATAAGCCAAGAAAAGTTGTTCATCAGAAAATAAAAAATAACCTTAACCAATAACAAAATGGCCATCCTGTATTTGCACAAAAGGAAAGAATGAATATTCAGTTACCTGCCTCTAATCACCTTTGCTATTTCTGTCCATCTGTTCCCTAACATTTTTTGAGTCTACAGAGAGAGTGGCAAGAAATTAGGTCACAAAAGTCACATTCAAGATACATTTCTTTCTGTGAAATGTGGTTTTTTTAATCTGGTCCAGTATATTCATATATAAAATGAATCCAAGTTTTCAAAGTTGTCCATTTTTATTATGAAACAAGCTTGTTAAATTCTCATGAAAATTGCTGCAAATGAAACTGTAGCTTTTGAACATAGAAGCCTTGATATACCATACCTCACACAATACCTTGTCTTCATCCGGTGACCATACACCTTTCTTGACATCACCATTCAAATAAGAAAACCATCTGAGTTGTTATTAATTACTCAAAAATCAGATTTTGATACTAACAACAAAGCAGAAGCCATAAAAATCTTCAACAGCTAAAAGATAACAAAATCTCTTGGATATCAAGATCAAAATTCAAAATATAAAATCACTAAAAAAACTTCACCTTCTTCTGCATTGTCTTGTTGTTTTGCCCTTTAATTTTGATGCAATAATCGTCCACCTGCATATACAATTAAAATTCCCTTTAGTTTCAGATGTAAGAGAAACAGTAATTTAAAAACCGAGCTTAACTTCAAACCGGAGAGACCTCCAAGTCATTGTTCAACTGCTTTAAACTACTCAACCTGGGCAAAAACCACAATCAAGTCGCTTAAATAACCCAACAGTAGATAGTGTGGATTCATGGTTCAACCAGTTGAACCGCCTGGTTTGGTTTGTATATTAAAACATTGACGAGAACAAAAAAAAACAAACAATATTGCGAAAGAAAAAAAAAAATACGTCATGGGGGTGTGTACTTTTGAGTTCCATGAAATCCAATCTGATCTCTTAGTATATCATCCTCCTAAAATACACATATGCAAAACAATTAGATTAAGTCATAAATAGGCAATAGAATACCAAAACAAATACTACAATGTGTGGGAGGTATGCTGTTCAATCCCTGTAACAATGAGCTTGTGGGGGAGGACCACAATTCAATCCCTGCAAAAACACCCTTGTGAGGGGCAAACAACAAGTTGTGCCTTAAGCACCAAACATAGATTAGTCTCATACAGTGTTATCAATGGTGGATGGAGGATTATGGTGGCCACCCAAAAATCCGTATGCATTGCAGCATGGTGGAGATATTTGACAACATTGGTCTATAGCTAGTCCAAAGGATCAAATTGTGACGTGTGAGGTACCAAAGGCCCTAATTACGGTGTTTTTATAAGAAAAATAATTGGTAAAGAAACAAGAAGTACCTCTTGAGTCCAGTTTACATAAGGACTCTCCTTCTTGTTAGATTCTTTATCGCCCTGCTTCTTCTCCTTCTTTTTCATATCCAAATTGTTTCGCATGCTAAATCCCCTTTGATATTATAAATATCTAAGGAAAAACATAGTCTTTATGTAAGATATTGATTTCATAAAGGACAGAATTCAAATACACGGAAACTCCATACTAGTTAATCATAATTTCTCCCATTCCTACTTACCCTAACTTTCTCTATCATTTACCTTTACACCATAATAATAAACATAAACTCCGTTTCTTACCCTATAAAGATACCATGTTTTTCAGACTCCCTTCGTGATCTTACACAAATCTTTGTAATCAACGCTGAAACACAATTAAAAGCTAAAATTAGAAAATAGTCAATAAATAAGAACATAATAAAGGGGTTTATAAGTGTAAATGGGCTTGAATCAAAATTCGATTTTGTCTGCGATTTCATAGGTTTGTTTACGTGTATGTTAACTGCGGTTGTACTAGGTTTTATCATTTTTTGTTTTTTTGGATTAAATGTACGACATTTTATCTGATAACCCAGATAAAGCAGGGGAAAATAAAATTGAGGAAACTTTCGGCATGTTCAAGTGATGTAAAATAAAGGGTTTACATAATTAGTTAAAATTTAAAATAAAGTTTTTGAATAAAAAAATTGGATTCAAAATCAAATTACGAATAGAGAAGAAAGTAATATTATCCTATATCGTTATGATAGAAGGACGTGACTCTACAAGTAATTGTATATCAATTATTTATTTTATCTTTTAAAAGATTTAACAAAAGAAAAATAAATTATTTATATTAATAAAAAAATGAAAAATATATTTTTATTAATTTGATTTGATAATGGGAAGATTTTGCTTCTAAATAGAAATCAAAACACACGCAATTTTTTAGTAGAAAATATTTATGTGTTATCATATTTTTATTATTATTTTATTTTAATTATTTTTTATTATAATTATTATTCGATATGTATCTAAAAATAAAAATATAATAATAATATTGCTAACGAAAAATAGGTGAGATGTCTGTTCACAAATTATCTTTTTATATTTGTATTGAATTTTGAAGTAAAGAAAAATTGATTTTTTATTAGAAAAATAATTGTAACACGACGGTACATGAACAAAAAAAGATGGATGTGACCGTGAGTAGCTTGGATTTGCTCATATGGTTGGATTTGTTGCGACACAATGGTCATCAATGGTTGGAGGTGGGTGATGCAGCGCGACGAGTGAGCATGAATTTCATCCGGCAACGGCGTCTGCTAATTATAATCCTAAGAAGAAGAAAAAATATTTATTAGTTATTATATTTTTTTTTTTAGTTATTTGAAAAAATCATGATATAAGTTTTTTGTTATGTTAGAATAGTGTTAAGTTTGTTTGCCTTAGTGATTGATTCATAAAGATTAATTACTTATGTTGTTTTTTAATAATTATGTTGCAAAATAATTTTAAGAACATGTAACTTAAGAAAAAAAATGAAAGTTTAACATATGAGTTTATTTTTGCATAACTAAACTATATTTTTGCATAACTAGCTAACATATGGTTTTGCTGGACTAGTTTAATCAAGCTCTGAATTATCTACTCCTCTTTTGCATCTTATTCTCTTTTTTTTTTATTCGTGCTCTCCCTCTTCTTCTTTTTTTTTTTTTATTCAATAGTGCTCTCCCTCTTCTTTTTCTTTTCTTCTCTAGGTGTGAATTATTTATAAATTTTTTTGGTATAGGTTACAATAGACAAAGGAATAACTGTCAACTCATAACCATTTTTATTATATTAATCTATTTCTTTTCAGTTTCCTTTGATTCAAATAATCACCATTATAATAATTTTTATTACTATCAATCTATTTTTTTGGTTTATTTTCATTCAATTATATACGTTTTTTTTTAGAAAAGATTAAAACTTCTGAAAATGAATAAGAGACAAATATGAACCAAAAATGTAACACCCAGGTTTTTAATAGTGAGGGTGTAATTTTTTTTAAACAACTAAATACTTCATACTTAAATATTCAAAATCGTATTTTAATTTAAATTAGAGTAAAATATTTAATTGTAAAATTCTTTTC
Source organism: Cicer bijugum (assembly GCA_037974875.1). Lineage (NCBI taxonomy): Eukaryota > Viridiplantae > Streptophyta > Magnoliopsida > Fabales > Fabaceae > Cicer > Cicer bijugum. Next base: position 7,548,639 of record JBBPBT010000623.1, read on the forward strand.
CAATAATGACGATTAGAATCATTGTTGGATTATATAAAATTGTTTAGACACAAATAACTTATATCTTCATTTATACAAACCATAAATTTCTACCTCGAACCTTGATACATCTTCATTATTTCAAAATCATTACTTAACTTACTCTTGTATGTCTTTTTCCAAAAATTGCTCTCTTCTTTGACTGTCACAATTGATACCCACTATTGTGTTCATATCCCAAAATGTTATCCAACCCAACTTGATTTTCTTTTGTTTTTCCTGTTACTATTAAACTCTTCTTCCTTCAAATGAGTTTATCATCCTGATCATTCAGAATTCCTTCAACAATTCAAACAAAATCTTAATCCCTCTTAAATTTTCACGCTTCATACGAAGTATTCTACATCTAAAATATATCTCAAAACACTTTTATCTTTTATCGTCATTCAACCCATGTGGTCAACATATAGAGTCCTTTATTTGCTTAGCTCATCTGCTATCATACTTTGTATTTCTTCATTATAGCCATTTTAATAAATCAAGTTTTACTAGTTCCTACCAAACTTTTCCATTCCATGCTCAATTCTTCCTTACCAAACAAATATTTAATTCTTTTGATTGACAAACACAATAACGTAACCTCGTGACATGCATTCAAGTAGTGCCTTTGTTTCATTGGCATACCATTCTAATAACAATATCTGAATTACGGGTGAGATAATTCCTTTCATGAATCCTTAATTGACATAAGCTACATCTCCATGTGATGCTCCAATAAGTTTTCTTGGCACATTTTACAAATTTGGTTCACTCGCTGGATTCTTATTCATTCTCAAACTTCACTGAGGTGCAAATTGAAAAGGTCCCAACAATCGAACGTCCTAAAGAACTACTCCTCAAAAGTTCACAGTAAGTATCTCCTTAAAGAGTAATTATCTTTAAACCTCATCCTCATAACTTTGCAGTAAAATATCTCCAAGATCCACATACCTTCCTCATCCATCTAGTCACTAAAACACTCATTTCAAATCTTAATGTTTGACTTCCCAAGACCAACAACTAAACCATAAATCATTTGTTACATTTATACCTTTTCACTCTCTTTCATTAAATAAAATTCTAAAATTTGATCCTCAAATACTCATCACACCATCTAAATTCATCCATTTCATCTTCAGATACAATACAAGGTCTTATTCATAATTGATTTTAATTGTCTTAGTAATTTCACTAACAAAAACTCTTCTAATCATAACACAAAATTTTTTAGTAAGTCTTCAAACACTTTTATCCATAACATTAAATATTTATTAGTTTGCTACCTCAACTACCTCGATTATACAACTTTAAGGTGTCACTTGGTCCTCCATCCAGCCTAGTGGATTTTAAATCATTGACTTAAAGATTAACCATCTCAGGGTCCTAAATCAAATCTCGATCAATCCCTCCGACCTATACAAATATTCACATACTCTTATTGTTTACCATCCTTTAATAGAGACTCAAAGCTTACATTGTTACAATTTCTAAGTATTCTTGTACTATGTACTTCCAATTCCACTTAATAGTGACACGTGGTTCAATACATCAAGGCTTAACTCCTTATATTTACCAAGACATCACTCAAAATTCACACTTACACTCTACAGTTTCATCCAAAATCATTATCCATAGTTATTATCTCCTAAACCACACAAAAGATATGTCCCTACCAACGAAATATATAGTCTCACTAGGCATGGCATTTAAACTCGAACCCACTCGTACCGCCCCGCATTTAACAGGGAAAAATCGTTTTTAACGGATGCAGGTGCGAATTTTCCCCATTTTTCAAAGTTACGGGCGGGTCCGGAGGCGGGTTTTATCTAATATGCCTCGCACCCGCATCCGCACCCACCTGACATAAATACAATTACTTAAATACCCTTATATCTCTTAAAATAGTAATAAAACACTAATTTTATCAATATTCCTTCTTTTTCCTCGCTTGCTGCCACCGTCCACCTCCATCCTCACTTTTTCTGTCCTGACCGTCCTCCCTCCTCTCGATGCACCGTCTTCGTCATCCTTCGTGTGTCGCCTCTTATTCTCTTTGCCGCTATAATTTTAAGGTTCATTTTCAAATTTTCTACATTTTGATGCATTTTCGTTTGCTGTTTTTTGTTTTTGTTTTTTAGTTCGGTTTCATTTTTGTGTATTAGTTTTGAGATTTTTCTGCATACTTTCTTATTATTTTCTTGCTGAATTCTGGATATTTTTCTGCATGTTTTCTCCATATTTTCTTGCTAAATGGTACATAGATGTAATTTAATTAAATAAATGTATAAAAGAAAAATTCATTATTTGTCTTAGAAATTAATCTCTTCCTAAGATAGTTTTAAATTTAATTCCACGTACCAAATCCCATAGTTAACAATTTAATTCCATGTATCAGCTCTTATTCTGTGCATCGTGACCCAAAGAAACATTCCTGTTATAAAACAGAAGTTTAATAGTCGATAAAAAAAATCATTATACACCAATAGTGAAAATAAATTTTGAATAGATAGTGATCATATTTTCCTATATTATTATAGGGTAAACATATGTTAAGAAGTTATATTTAAACAACTAGAATAGTGTAATATGATTGAAAACTGATGTAAAAATGTAATAGTGTAATTTTTTAATAAATATATGTGTGTGTGTGTGTATGTGTGAATGAGTGTATAACTTATTTATGAATTTAATTTGTTTTTATGTGCAGCTTTACATAATATATAAATGGAAATTGAAGGCACGTTATCTCAACCACTACTATGTCAACTTATTTCAGAAGAAAGTTCACATCAACCAACTATGCATGAAAGTTGTAATCTGTTAATTAATGTTTCTTCACTAAATGAAACTGTGCAAACACCACACGATGAGACAAATGATAATATGACTAATGAAATACCCGAAGATCGTAACAACAGACTTAAAAGTATTGTATGAGATCATTTTACAAAGGTCAAAGTTGATGGAAAAGAAAAAGCTAAATGTAATTATTGCAAGAAATTGCTTGGTGAGAGAGCAAGAGACACGACCTCACACTTGCGCGGACATATGAAAATATGTACTCCACGTTTGTCTACCATGGGACATAATAATGGACAAACATTTCTTACCGCTAAGGTCTTGCAAGGTAAAAAGGAGTTGGGGACTCGAATTTATGATCCTGAAAATGCTAGGAAAGAGCTTGCACATGCAATTATTTTGCATGTATATTCACTTTCAATAGTGGAGCATATTAGTTTTAGGAGATACTCAGCCTCTCTTCAACCATTATTTCAAGTTCCTTGTAGAAATACTATAAAAAAAAGAGATATTCATACTGGAGCATGCTTGTGAACTTTGAAGCACGCCTCTAAAGCTAGAACTTGTTCCAAGCACTAACTGAACATTCTCGCACATAACCATTCTAGAAGATTTGGTTGAAGATTCATTTTAGAATTAATCAAGCTTCAACGATCAGGTTTATTCTTTGTGAAGATCTATGTTGACCTCGTACAAGGAAGATACAATCAGAAGATCAAGAAGAATTATTTTGAAGTGCTAGTTGAACATTCTCACACATAAATCTTGGTGTTTCTCACTCTGCCTAGTTACTTTATTTTATTACTCCCTCTAATCTGTTTATCTATTCTAAGTATCCCAAATCATAATTTTGAAAAGAAGTTTTTACTAATGAAAAATACAATTCAACCCCTTTCTCGTGTTTTTGCATCTTCAAAACTATAGTAGAAGTCTTTCATAAAGTTATCCTTATAATCTCGAATGATACCACCACAAGCCGAGATTTTTTATGAAACAATGTAAGATTCATCAACATTAACCCTGTAGCACCCTTCAGGAGGAGGCTACCAATAATATTGATATGATTGTTTTTATTTATAGTATTCATAGGGTCATCAAGTTTATTTTGCTGACAAATTAAGTAAACCTGCGAAGAAATACATTGAAACATCTCATGGTCATCCATATCAAGTTGAGATAAGACGAGTTTATTGTGGTTCTTCCAAATATCATTAGGGATGGGAATAGGCCAGGCCAAGCCAGGCTTTGAAAGGCATGAGCCTGACCTACAATTTATTTTTTGGCCTAAGCCTGGCCTACGGCCTATCATAGGCTTTTTTTTCGGCCTAAGTCTGGTCTTTTTAATGGTTTGGCCTGGCTTGGAAGCCTTTTTAAAAGCCTTTTTAAACGAATCCATTATTACTTCTTAAACAAATAAGGAACAACTACTAAATGATTGACTAATTGAACGATTACCGAATATAAAATGACTACCAAATAGGAATGATTAGTAAGTGATTGCCTAATTGATAGAATTTAAAATAGAAAATAATATTATTAATATAATAATAAAAAATAATATTAATAAATAATAAATATATATAGGCCAGCCTGTTAGGCCTAACAGACTTTTTTATAAACCTGAGTCTAACCTATTTAAATAAATAAGCTTTAAAAACAGTCTGAGCTTAGCCTTTTTATTAAATAGGTCAGGCCATACCATAGGCCCCTACGGACGGCGTAGCCTATTCCCATCCCTAAATATAATAAACTACAACTTCAAAGAAAACTTAACATGTATCATTGTTCCTCCCAAACTTTCTAGAGGAAAAAATTAAGGTGGAGCCAACTATGCAAACCAACAACACTAAAGAATATGATATATACTTCTAGGTTGATCACAGACTCCCATAACTCCTTCATAGTGTCGCAAACCCGCAAAAGATGCATAATAAATAGTCCTTACATATAGGACATAAATTATCAGCAACCATACCACACATACATATGACGTCATCCGTCAAGAGCTTTTCATGAGCAACCTTCCAAAGAAAAGCATGATATCGATATGGACCAGCCCAATTCCAAATTTCTTCAAAGATTGAATTTGGGTAGCCATCTAAATTCCCAATGCAGTGGAGAACATTATATGTAACGTTTTTCATCACTTCCTCAGATGCATTAACAACAACCTTCCAAATACTTAGAAGACAAAGTTTTGTGATGAAATACTGGAACAATATGCGGACTACAAGTATACTTAGATTTCATGATTTTCACTTATAGTTTTTATGGGTTAACAAGCACGCTCCAAGCTAACTTCATCATATACTCCGGAAACCCAGCCCACCGTCTTCCTTCGGAGAATAAATTTTCTCCCAAGAAATAAGATGGCACCTCCTTCTATCTGCATTTGAACCCCAAAAGAAATGTCTACAAATCTTCTCAGCTTCTTGAATGACATATATAACCTAGTATATTAGATAGCGATGACTGGGCTAGAGCATATTTCACTGATTCCCTGGGGATTATGCTGGCAATATTTCAAAAAATTCCAAATTGAAGGTCCAAGCGTATTGATTCTCTTGAAGACCATATGAAGTGTAAAGTTGAGAAAAACAATTGATAATCATCTTGTGAAGACCATCCTCATCAGATATCCAGACTTCTTGAGAATTTAAAAAGGCCACAAATTCAATCCCTTCTTCGTATAGAAAGAGCAGTTTGATGAAAGAATTTAGTATTCTTCTCTCCATGAGAAATCCGTTTACATTAGATTGATGGACCCAATATTCCTCCTCACTAATAATTGTTTGGTGCTCCCCCCAAAGTTGGATCTTTAAAGCAGACAATATCTCATTATCACCTTCTATGAGTTTATTCTTAATACCCTCCAATCTTTGTTAATTCTCTTATTTTTCTTGAAAATATTACCGAAAACATCTTTATTCCAAGACTTTAAATTTTATGTGATGAGATTAACATTATCATCCCAATTATTTGTAGGAACCAAAGAATTTCTCACAACTCTATCAAAGTCCTCGTGCTCCAATCAAGGGCTTAGGAATTTAAAGTAATTACGTTTATGATTGTCCCCAAGAGTCCACTCCCACCCAAATTCCACAATGATGAGATGTTGGCATTGAAAGATGAGTGATTATAACATTGCGAAATAAAGTTTTTCATTGAGTGTTTCAAAGACTTATATCAAATCTTTCACGTACGTAGATCTCCTATTTTCCATGTTAACAGTTGCCCTTTAAAAAACAAGGCCCTAGGTTAGTAGCTTGAAAGGATTTTCCCAAGTTCCCAACCTCCTATGCATAATCGAGCTAGGTGATTATGATAAAATATTTTTTGTATGTTGTGTTTTAATTTTAAAATGCATATTATAATATAATAGATTACAAATAATGATGTTAAGTGTATTATTATTATTATTATTATTATTATTAATATTATTATTATTATTATTTTCAAGATATTTGTTTATACGGTAGATATAGATGTAGATTATAAATTTAAATTAGTAATTTTTTTGCATTTCGGTTAAATATAATTTGTCCACAAAATCAATGTTATGTGAGATAATTATGATAATATTTATTATATATTTAAAAAAAAATTGTTTCCATAATGCAACAATAACATTTAGATGACCTTTACATGAAATTTTTGTAAAAAATATTTTTAAATCAATTATTTTTATAACAAATTAAACAATATCATATATTTTTGTAACAAATTAATTTAAATCAAATGTTAATTAAATTGTTTTTGGAAAAATAATCAATTTTTAATTGAAAACCTAATTTACTATATTTCTATTTTCATATAACAGAAGTCACTACGCGAAAAATAGAATTTTATAACGCTTTTTTAAGTCATTTACAGTGTTTTTTTTAAAAAAAACGTTGTATAATCGAGCGATATAAAAAGATACAACAATGTTTTTCAAAATAAAAAAGTACTATAAAAAATATAGATATATTGCGCGTTTATACACCTTTTACAGCGCTGTTAAATTTGCATTCACTATATACATTATTATGCACATTTTACAGCGCTTATTTGAAAAAGCACTATAAAATGTGCACTCAATATATGTCTTATTATGCACTTTTTACAACACTTATTCAAAAAAACACTGTAAAATGTGCACTAAATATATGCATTATTATGCACCTTTTACATCACTTATTTGAAAAAGCGTTGTAAAATATGCACTTATTATATGAATTATTATGCACTTTTTACAACGCTTGTTTAAATAAGTGTTGTAAAATGTGCACTAAATATATGCATTATTATGCACCTTTTACAACGCTTATTTGAAAAAGTGTTGTAAAAGGTGCATTCAAAATAAAAATATAGTTTGAGTAAAGTTTTTCAATGGAAAAAATTATAAATGACAAAATTGTTGATCAAAAAAGTTACTTGTATATCATTTCACAATATATTTTTCGCATCCTTCAACGCCTTATCTCTCCAATCATCTATTGTAATGGGGATATTCTGACGAACAACAGCCCCAATGTAACTTACAAACATGGAGCTGTTGGGGTCAATTGGCTGACCACTCTTATTCCATCCAACCTTATAAACTCATATAGTAAGTACATGATTTCAAAAAAGATAAAAAAAATAAACAACAAACAGAGTATAGTATACCTCAAGTTTTATGTCACTGCTCCTTGCTTTTATGATCTTCTGCATGATGGTTGCACCGCGTTTGACTTCATTTCCATAAGTCTTAGTGTTGACAACTTCCTCATTTTGACAATCTAAATCTTTGTTGGTATCCATTTATCTACAACAAGTTCAACATGCAGTTCAGTATAACTTCAACAAGTTCAACATGCAGTAGTCTAATTACGTATCAGTATAAGTTCAACATGCAGTAGTCTAAGTATGTATCAGTATAAGTTCAACATGCATTTTAGTGACAACAAAAATTTAATAACATCAATACCTGAATAGTGAGACAAAATATGTAGGAGAAGGAACACGTAAGGTTTGTAGGAGAAATGCGCATAAATAAGGTTTGCAGAAACTGAAGTATGGTTCGAAGAAATACGTAATGAGGGTTACGTATTTCAATGAAAAGAGATGGTTTGTAATGAGAGAGATGATCGTGGATGGAAATATGATGCGAAATGAGAGAGATAATCGTGAAAAATATGGTTCATAATGGAAGAGATGATAGGGTTTGCAAAGGAAGAGAAGAACGATGAAGAAGAGATATTAGTGAAGTTTACATAATAAAGAGGAAACTGAAACGGTTTACTGTTATATATAAAACCCTATTACAACGCTTTTTTAGAAGCCTTTTACAACACTTGTTGGAAAAGTGCTCTAAAAGACCTAAGCCTTTTACAACACTTGTTAGAAAAGCGCTCTAAAAGACCTCCTTATTTTATTTTAAGAAAGGTTCTTTTACAGTGCTTGTTGAATAAGTGTTGTAAAATACCTCTTTGTTTTCTTTTGTTATATAATTGTTTTTTTTAAAGCCTTTTACAACGCTTGTTGGAAAACGCTCTAAAAGGTCTTCTTATTTTATTTTTAAAAAGGCTCTTTTACAGCGCTTGTAGGAGAACTGCAAAAGATATCTTTGTTTTCTTTTGTTATATGACTGCTTTTTTTTAAAAGCCTTTTACAGCGCTTTTTCAAATAAGCACTCTAAAAGACATCCTTATTTTATTTTTAAAATGATCTTTTACAACGTTTGTAGAATAAACACTGTAAAAAACCTCTTTGTTTTATTTTGTTATATGACTGTTTTTTTTTTAAAAAGCCTTTTTCAGTGCTTGTTAGAAAAGCGCTCTAAAAGGCATCCTTATTTTATTTTTAAAAAAGCTCTTTTACAGTAAAATATCACACGACTTTTGCTGGAGTAGATTATTTCTTCTTATATCAAGAGACATTGCATTTCGGACACACCTTTAGTAATTCATATTCGTTTCAAAATAAAATGCAATCGTTAGGACACGCATGAATCATTTCGTAACTCATGCCAATAGAGCACAAAATCCATTTAGCCTCGTAGGTTCGACTGGGAAGTTCATTATCATCTGGCAACATATCTTTTAAGAGTGTTAATAATTCTGTGAAGCTTTTATCAGACCATCTATTACTCGCTTTTAAGTTGTACAACTTTAATATCGCCGATAGTCTTGTGAATTTAGTACAACCATTATATAATGGTTTCTATGCATCACTCAACAAACTCTCAAACATTTTAAGACAATCCTGAAGATCTTATTCAACTGCTTTTGCAATCTCCTTAACTCGGTTCGAATCATATGTATCTGTATCAAAATCAGTTGAAGCATATGTAGAACCATTCTCAAAATTAATGTTTCATTTTTTTTTTCTCATCATTTCTTATCCAACATGTATAGCTTTGATCAATTCCATTCCATATTAAATGTCGTTCCAATTCATCTTCTCTAATGCATTTTTCAAAACAACATTTTAAACAAGGACAAACAACTCTATTTGGATCTTTTGCATTCTTCACTGCAAACTCAACAAACGCCTTCACTCCTTTTTCATACTATTTTGACCATCGATTGACAGACATCCATTTCCGGTCCATATTATATGACCTATATAAATGTAGTTACAAAAATAATAAGCTACTAATAACATTATACCAATATATAGTACACATATCTAATATTGGAAAATGGAAACCAAGGTCCATTATTATGTAACAATTCCAAAACAGAAAAAATTTCAAAACATAACATATCAACAAATTTCAAAAAAGAAAAGATTTTATATGATTTATTATGTAACAATTTATTAATTTTCGTGACAACAACAAATTAATAAAGACAGTACCTGAGATAACGTATCCAATTTTTTTAAAGGAGGAGTCGTAGATGGCTGCATAGTACGTAGAGGAGAGGAGGGTTCCTAGAGTAGAAGATGAGGGTTCGTAAATTTGTTTTTATTTATTTAAAGTAAATGATTTTTATTTAAAGTGAATGATTTTACAGTGCTTGTGTAATAAGCGCTCTAATAGGTCCTTTAATTATGTGAAATTGCAAGGCTTTTACAACGCTTGTAACAAAAACACTATAATAAGTCATTTAATTATTTGAAAGCGCATGTCTTTTACAGCACTTGTAAAAAAACACTTTAATAGGTCATTTAATTATTTCAAAGCACATGTCTTTTACAGCGCTTCTAAAAAAAGGGTTTTAATAGGTCATTTAATTATTTGAAAGCGCATGTCTTTTACAGTGCTTGTAAAAAAAGCGCTTTAATAGGTCATTTAATTATTTGAAAGCGCATGTCTTTTACAACGCTTGTAAAAAAACGCTTTAATAGGTCATTTAATTATTTGAAAGTGCAAATCTTTGATAGTGCTTGTCCAAAAAGCGCTGTAAAATATTATGTGAGGGTGCTTCATTTTACAGCGCTTGTGTACAAGCGCTGTAAAAGCCTTGTAAATATTATTTGCAAACGCTATATGACCCTACAAGATCGCTAGTAAAAAAACGTTGTTATATCATCCGTTACAGTGCTTGTTGAATAAGTGTTGTAAAATACCTCTTTGTTTTCTTTTGTTATATAATTGTTTTTTTTAAAGCCTTTTACAACGCTTGTTGGAAAACGCTCTAAAAGGTCTTCTTATTTTATTTTTAAAAAGGCTCTTTTACAGCGCTTGTAGGAGAACTGCAAAAGATATCTTTGTTTTCTTTTGTTATATGATTGTTTTTTTTAAAAGCCTTTTACAGCGCTTTTGCAAATAAGCGCTCTAAAAAACATCCTTATTTTATTTTTAAAAGGATCTTTTACAACGTTTGTAGAATAAACACTGTAAAAACCTTTTTGTTTTATTTTGTTATATGACTGTTTTTTTTTTAAAAAAGCCTTTTTCAGCGCTTGTTAGAAAAGCGCTCTAAAAGGCATCCTTATTTTATTTTTTAAAAAAGCTCTTTTACAACGCTTGTAGAATAAGCATTGTAAAAGACCTCTTTGTTTTCTTTTGTTATATGACTATTTTTTTTTAAAAACCTTTTATATCGCTTTTGAAAATAAGCGCTCTAAAAAACTTCCTTATTTTATTTTTAAAAGGCTCTTTTACAACACTTGTAGAATAAACGCTGTAAAAGACCTCTTTATTTTCTTTTGTTATATGACTATTTTTTTTAAAAGCATTTTGCAGCGCTTGTTGAAAAAGTGCTATAAAAGACCTCCTTATTTTATTTTTAAAAAAGCTCTTTTACAACGCTTGTAGAATAAGTGTTGTAAAAGATCTCTTTGTTTTCTTATGTCATATGAGTTTTTTCTTAAAGGACCTTTTAACTTGGTATAAAACAAAGCTTTGTGACCTCCTTATTTTATTTTAAAGGCTTTTATAGCGCTTATGGACAAAAGCGCTATAAAATTACTAGTTTATTATATTCAGTTCAGTTCATGTAAATTACCAATATTTGGATTTTTTTTCAATTCAATTCATGTAAATGACTAGTTTGTATTCAATTCAGTTCATGTTAATTACTAGTTTATATTAAATTACATGAACTTAGTATAAAACACTAACATCAAGCTAAATATAAGAAGAAAATAAATATAAGTAGAAAATTAAATACATAGCTTATATAAGACAATTAAACATGTTCAAACAATTAAATTACATAAACTCAATTCAAATTACATGACTTATATAAAATAATGAAACAAGTACATTAAGATGCCCTTCTTCTTTCCATGGTGGGATTCACATTTGTTTGTCCATTAACGATATGAAACGATGGATTAATCCAAATTCTCTCATCATAATCATCTTTAAGATATAAACCATTATTAGTTGAATCAATTTCATGTGGTTGTGATGTTGCAAATAAAATATCATTACCAACATCTTCATCATTATTGTTATCATCACTTATTTTATTAGTCGATAGGACAACATACCATTTATCATCAGCAGGACCAATGACATAAAACACTTGTTGAGCTTGCGACGCTAAAATAAAAGGCTCGTCTTTGTATCCCACCCTATTAAAATCGACAAGCAAGAACCCTGACTCATCAATCTGAACCCCATTATTATTATCGACCCACTTGCAACCAAATATGGGAACACGAAACATTGTGTAGTCTAACTCCCATATGCGCTCGATAACCCCAAAATATTATAGATTTGCATATATTGGATTTTTGTATTTTGCACTTGAGACATGCATCACTTCAGCTACGAGAGTGACTCTGCTATTTTGCATAGTGGTATGATCATCTTGTTCTTTGGTATAAAATGTGTAGCTGTTAATTACATAACCAGTGTAAGAAAAGACATGTAAACTCAGACCATTTGCTATCCACCTCAATCTCTGTGAAATTGATCTGGGGTCTATATCAAACTTTGACTTTATGTGATTATTTAACCATGTTATAAAACTTCGATTGTGCTATCGAGTTATCCAATTTTGATTCCTATTCATGTTCAAACGAGATAACTGATCCATGTGTATTGTAACATACGGTTGAACCTCATCATCATTGTGCAGAACATACAATTGTGCCTGCTCCCATTTTGTCCTTGATATAGTCATTAGACTCCTTCCAATTATCCCTTCTCCTGATAATCTTCCCGAATGATGAGACATGGGAAGCCCTATGGATTCAACATTGGATAGATATTCAGTGCAAAATTCAACAACTTATTCGACAATGTACTATTCAACAATACAACCTGCTGGCCGACTTCTACTTTTTACATACCCTTTTAATATTTTTATATATTGTTCTATCGCATACATCCATCTCATATAAGCTGGCCCACAAAGTTGTGTCTCCTTAACCAGATGAACAGTAAGGTGAACCATTATATTAAAAAACGAGAGTGGGAAATACATTTCAAGCTCACATAAAGTAACAACAATTTCCCTCTGCAATGTCGGTCGTTTCTAAGGATCGATCGCTTTACTACAATAACAATTTTCATGGAACATTGAGTAAAGTGCTAATAACACTATCAAATATATTTTTTTCAATATGTATCACATCGGGGAAATGTCTTATATACAATGACTTCTAATATAGAAATTCAAAGAAAATTGTCTTTTTCTTCCACCCAGTTTATACCAGCTCTCCCACAAAAGGTTTGCCAAATTTATTGATCAAACCTTGTACTTTTTCTAGTATTTGATATCTATTCGGTGCTAAAGGAGCTTTGCCTTCCTCTGATTTTCCATTGAATGCATTTCTCCACCCACGATATTGATGACTATAAGGTAAAAATTTATGATGTCCAAGAAATACATTATTCTTACAATGTTTCATCCGCATCTAATTTATACTCTCTTCACGTATAGGACATGCACACTAACCTTTAATGCTATATCCTGATATATTACCATATACTGGAAAATCTTTAATGCTATATCCTGATATATTACCATATCGGGGAATGATATCCTCAAATTGAAACATTCTTTCTTATACTCATCATAAACTTCCAACCTATCTCCCACATAATTTTTAAATCTTCAATAGTCAAGTATAAGTCAATATCATTCCCCGATTGCTTGGGTCCATAAATTAACATAGACAACATCATAAACTTACGTTTCATACATAACCATGGGGGTAGGTTATAAATCAACAAAATCATAGGCCACATGTTGTGTGAGATGTTTTAAAGACCATGTGGATTCATTCCATCAGTAGAAAGTGCAAGTCGTAGATTTCTTGACTCTATCCCAAATTCAGGATACTCGTGATCAATTTTTTCCCATTGTGGAGAATCTACAAGGTGTCATAACTATCCATCTCTAATTCTTTGATCTGCATGTCATGTCAAGTGTTTTGAATCTTCTTCACTGCAATACATGCGCCTAAATCTTGGTATTATAGGAAAATACCACACGACTTTTGCTGGAGTAGATTATTTCTTCTTATATCAAGAGACATTGTATTTCAGACACACCTTTAGTAATTCATATTCGTTTCAAAATAAAATGCAATCGTTAGGACACGCATGAATTATTTCGTAACTCATGCCAATAGAGCACAAAATCCATTTAGCCTCGTAGGTTCGACTGGGAAGTTCATTATCATCTGGAAACATATCTTTTAAGAGTGTTAATAATTCTGTGAAGCTTTTATCAGACCATCTATTACTTGCTTTTAAGTTGTACAACTTTAATATCGTCGATAGTCTTGTGAATTTAGTACAACCATTATATAATGGTTTCTATGCATCACTCAACAAACTCTCAAACATTTTAGGACAATCCTGAAGATCTTATTCAACTGCTTTTGCAATCTCCTTAACTCAGTCCGAATCATATGTATCTGTATCAAAGTCAGTTGAAGCATATGTCGAACCATTCTCAAAATTAATGTTTCATTTTTTTCTTCTCATCATTTCTTATCCAACATGTATAGCTTTGATCAATTCCATTCCATACTAAATGTCCTTCCAATTCATCTTCTTTAACGCATTTTTCAAAACAACATTTTAAACAAGGACAAAAAACTCTATTTGGATCTTTTGCATTCTTCACTGCAAACTCAACAAACTCCTTCACTCCATTTTCATACTCTTTTGACAGTCGATTGGTAGACATCCATTTCCGGTCTATATTATATGACCTATATAAATGTAGTTACAAAAATAATAAGCTACTAATAACATTATACCAATATATAGTACACATATCTAATATTGGAAAATGGAAACCAAGGTCCATTATTATGTAACAATTCCAAAACAGAAAAAATTTCCAAACATAACATATCAACAAATTTCAAAAAAGAAAAGATTTTATATGATTTATTATGTAACAATTTATTAATTTTCGTGACAACAACAAATTAATAAAGACAGTACCTAAGACAACGTATCCAATTTTTTTAAGGGAGGAGCCGTAGATGGCTGCATAGTACGTAGAGGAGAGGAGGGTTCCTAGAGTAGAAGATGAGGATTCGTAAATTTGTTTTAAATTTGTTTTTATTTATTTAGAGTAAATGATTTTTATTTAAAGTGAATGATTTTACAGTGCTTGTGTAATAAGCGCTCTAATAGGTCCTTTAATTATGTGAAATTGCAAGGCTTTTACAACGCTTGTAACAAAAGCACTATAATAAGTCATTTAATTATTTGAAAGCGCATGTCTTTTACAGCACTTGTAAAAAAACACTTTAATAGGTCATTTAATTATTTCAAAGCGCATGTCTTTTACAGCGCTTCTAAAAAAAGGGTTTTAATAGGTCATTTAATTATTTGAAAGCGCATGTCTTTTACAGTGCTTGTAAAAAAAGCGCTTTAATAGGTCATTTAATTATTTGAAAGCGCATGCCTTTTACAACGCTTGTAAAAAAAACGCTTTAATAGGTAATTTAATTATTTGAAAGCGCAAGTCTTTTATAGTGCTTGTCCAAAAAGCGCTGTAAAACATTATGTGAGGGTGCTTCATTTTACAGCGCTTGTGTACAAGCGCTGTAAAAACCTTGTAAATATTATTTGCAAACGCTATATGACCCTACAACATTGCTAGTAAAAAAGGGTTGTTATATCATCCGTTATTTTTAAAATATATTTACAACAGCGCTTGTATTTAGTAAGCGTTGTAAAAGGCACACTATAAATTATCATTTTTGGTGTAGTGAATTTTACATTTACTTTTAACAATTAATTGTCCTAATACTAAAGATTATTAATAAATAAACATTTTTTTCTTGTTGCAAAATGTGTGGGATAAGTGCACAATTATATATATATATATATATTGACGATCATTAATGGTGCTAAATAATTAAAAAATATATGCATCGAAACGCATATTGTATATGTATTAAAAAAATTAAGACAAGATATGAATAAAACATATACAAATCATATTAACGACGGAAATAGGTAAAGAAACTAATCTATTGTGAAAGACAATAGTACAACAATGTTGATCGTAGTTGTTTATTGCTATTGTGTATTGATCCCCTTTTTAAGGTAATTTCAAATTTTCGTCACTTACAACCATGGTTTAATTTGAAAAGATAAAAATGTAATAGAAATTGATCAAATTTCTATAATAGAATTAAATATTACTCTGCAAAATTTAAAAAAAAATAAAAATAAATGTGAAGTTTAAAATTACCGTAGAATCGAAATGTGATAATCAACACTATTAACTACTAAAAATTTAATTTAATTTAATTTATTTACACATAAAATAATAATTAATTAAATGATAAATTATGAAAACTACTAAAAAGACACTTATATAATATATATAAAAATATTGGGGTGTTACAAATTTATTATGTTATGGCTAAATGTGGTGAAAAAGTTATAGATGGAAACATTAATAGGTCTCCTCTGTTTGATGAAGAAAGATTAATTCGAGTACTGGAAAGAAATACTTAAAAGTTTCTACATCTCTCACGATCTTGAACTCTAGGACATAGTCAAAGATGGTTATGAGACTCCAAAAGATGCTGCTTGTGTTGAACTATCCTGAAATAATTTCAACTTTGGCCAAAAGAAACAATACAAAATGCATCATAAGGCTATAACCTTCATGATGAACGATGTCACCTTCAAGGAGTTTGAAAAATATAACAAAAAAGAACCAACTAAGAGTATCTTTGATGCTTTGGTTCATAACTATGATGGAAGCACATTGGTACATGAAGCCAAAGCAAATCTACTCACCAAGAGGTATTTACTCTTTCAGATGGAAGAAAATGAAGACATTGAAAAAAAAATGTTTTCTAGATTCTAAACTTTGGTTTCTAGACTTAAGGTTCTCCAAAAGAGCTACACTACTTCCGACCACATCAAAAAGATCCTCAAAAACCTTCCTAGTAAATGGAGACCAAAGGTAACGACTCTTCAAAATCCTAAGAACCTAAGAAAATTGCAAATGGAAGAGCTGACGAGTTCACTTAGATCCCATGAGATTAAATTAGTTAAAGATGAACCCAAAAATAAGTCAAAGTCCTTGGTTCTAAAATCCCAAGGAAATAAGATAAATTTTGAGGCTTTGCAAGCAACTGAAGACTCAGAGAAAAGAAAATGGGCAAATCAAAATGAAGACTCAAATGATGATAAGTTGTTCTTTATCTCTAGAAAAAGCCCATGCATGTCGAACAACACAAAGAAATCATTTCCCAAAAGAGATTTTAGATGGTACCCAAATAGAAAGAAAGAAGTGAAAAGCTAGACAAAAAGAAGGTCATCTTCTATGAATCCAAGGAATCAAGTCATTCAAATCAGAATATCCTAAACTTGAGAAAGGAAAATCTCATAGAAAAGACTTCGAGACTAAGAAGATGACTTTGATGAATCATCTAATAAAGACGAGGAGCATGTAAACATGGCTCTGCTGGAAGATATTGACTTTGACTCGACTGGTAAAGAAAATGAGGTATTCTTTGACCTATCCCGTATTAAACTCACATATATGTTAAATGGCTTTCTCTACAAGAATCATTAGATTTCTTCAAAACTTAAGTCTCTTAGAAAAGGTCATGATATCTTAACAAACAAATGAAATTCCTTTGAAAAAGATTTTGAAAACTTTAAAAGGGAAAATCTAACTTTGAAAGAAGATTTCAAAAACCTCAGAGGATAAAATATGCAATTATGTTAAGTATGGAATAGCCTTTCAAGAATTTCTTGCTCATTGCATCGACAAAAGTTAACAAGATTCTATGATTTATGGTGTTCGTAGAAACAATAAACGTGACATAGGCTCTGAAGAAACGACATAAAATCCTATGTTTACTCATCCTGATATTGTTTGCACATACTGCCATAAATTACAATAGAATAACTTATCCTAGCAGAAAAACATGTATAGACAAGATACCTTTCAAAACTAACAAACTAAAACCCAACCAAATTTGGGTACCTAAAAGTAAAATAAATTATCTTATAGATATCCTTTGCAATAAAGTTGAAACACCAGTCATGGTACTTGGACAATGGATGTTCACGATACATGACAAGTGAAAAGTCTATGTTCCAAGACTTAACCCTCAAGAACGGAGGATTCATAGGATTTCTAGGTGATATGAAGGGTTGGATCATTGGACACGACACAATAGTTAATGGTTCTCTTTCCTTTATTAAGAATGTTTTATGTGGACTAAGGCATAATCTACTGAGCATAAGTCAATTAAGTGACAATGGTTATGATGTAGCGTTCAATCAAAAGTCTTGTAAGATAATAGTTCAAACAAATGGGTCCATACTATTTATCGGCCAAAGGAAATAAACATTTACAAAATAAATTTATCTAATTTAAGCAAACAAGAAGTCAAATGTCTTATGTCTTTAAGCGATGAACAATTGATATGGCACAAAAGATTAGAACATGTCAATTTGAGGTTAATCTCAAAATTGAAAATACTTTAATCAGTAAAACGCTTACCAAGTCTTAAGTACAAATCATATATTATTTGTGAGGCATGTCAAAAAGGGAAACATATAATTTTTTTTCTTCTAAAAATGTTGTTTCCACATCTAGATTACTTGAAATTTTACATATTGAACTATTTGTCCATATAAAAACTGCTTATGCTAGTGGTAAAAAGTATGACTCATTATTGTTGATGCCTATTCCAGATGGACACGAGTAAAGTTTTGAAAACAAAAATGTGAGTCACAAAAAGTTTTTACTACCTTCTACAAACAAGTGCAAAATGAAAAAGGTTTCTGTATAACAACGACTCGTAGTAATCATGGAGGTGAAATTTCATAACAAACTTTTTGAAATTTTTAGTAAAGAGAATGGTATTTTAATACCCTAAAACACCCTAATAGAACGATCTTGTAGAAAGGAAAAATAGATCTCATCATGAAGTGACATGTACCATGATTCACAAAATGAACGTTGCCAAACACCTTTGGGCAAAAGCAGTGAATATTGCATGTTATATTGATAATATAATCTATATTAGACCTATTCTCAATAAGAGTCTTTATGAATTTTTGAAAGGAATAAAGCCCAATATTTCATATTTTCATCAATTTGCTTGTATATGCTATATTCTAAACACCAATGATAATCTTGGCAAGTTTGACTTACAATTTCGATATTCTAAAAGGTCAAAAGCTTATAGGGTATACAATAAAGAAACAATGATTGTTTAGGAATAAAATCATTTTGGAAAGTTTATATGGCAAATCAATTTCAAAAGATACAATACGAAACTTCCTTAATTATGATAATTTCTTGCAATCAGGATAACAATCATAAACCTAATAGTTATGTATAGAACGATGTGCATACTTTCAAAGTAAATCATCAAGAAACATATAAGCTATAATCACATATGCGTTCTTGCTCATTATCATTCTATTTCACTTTAGTGCTGAGAAAAAGTTTTGAAGTAACATATTTTTAAACAATCTCTGCAAGACCTAATTCAAAAAACCCCCAAAAGCTTTTGTTTGTAACCTAACTCAACAGTGTGGTTGTCTTTCTCAACAACTTGACTGTACTAAGCTAGAAGGTTGAGAAAATTGAACACAATCAGTGTGACTAATAGGTGTTCAATTGTAAGTTTGATTCTATGGTGAACTAGTAGATTAAAACCTTTAAGTTTAAGGAATTGAACGTATCTACTGTGTTAATGGTGAACTGAGACAAACTGTGATGTCTCTCTCCTATATTTTCTTTTTCCTACACTGTTTTTTTGTGTTTTCATTCTACACGCCCAAAATATAAAAAAAACATAATCAAAAGCATATGGGATCTATAATCTCTAATCAATAATATATATATATATATATATATAATATTAATTTGGTGGAGATCAGTTGTCTCCAAAAGTAATTCTGTGATGAATTACTCAATTTAATAATTCAATATAAACAATAAATTTCGTTAATCAAATAATATATTATTGACATAATATATTAATGATCAAACACACAGTTTTATATTAATCCAAAATGTGTAACTATGTAATTTAGTTATTGATATTTATGTTTCTTTTTTAACAACTTATTATACGTTGATTTGAACTCATTTAATGGATTATCAAATGATTTTAAAATAAAAAAAAATTGTGGAAATAAAATAAAATTCAGTGGCAAAATATTGTCGTTCCAAAGCTTCATTGAGCCATTTACATATCCCTTCATAGCCAACACATGACAAATCTATTTAGTAAAAAAAAAAAAAACCTGACAAATCTATTGCACAAATGCTGGGTGCAAACTTTTACAGGTTGTTATCATTTATCTAGAAAAGTTGGATTGTTTTCTTTTGTTCGTGTTCAATTTGCTTCGTGACATCTTTTAGTTATTTTGCTTATTTCTTCATATTAAGGTCTACAGTTTAATTACTATATATCCTTTAAGTTAGTATATTTGTTTAACTTAAGTAAATTTATTAAATAAACTATCAACTTAAAAAAGAAATTTACAATAACATAGGTATATTAATTTGGACCTATCTATATAAAATTTAAACTGTCAATCCATTGTAATTAATTTCTTAAAGAAATTATTAAACGTTGACATTTCAGGTGTCACATATTCTTTGTGGACACTGATATTCTCAAGTATGTTGGAAATTTCATAATAAAGCAACTTTTAATCTTAGAGAATAACCTTAATTAACCACCCTAGGCTATCATACATATGTTCAACTAGGAACCAACAAGCATGTGGCAACTAGATCTTTTTGTGATTCCACCATTAGATAATTATAGTATGATAGTATGTCACTGACAAAACTTTACTAATACTGGTTGGCTTCTGAGAAACGGTCATTACAATGACAAAATCTTCAGCCAGTTGTAACTTTTTTTTAAACCGTTCACATGATCCCATAAGCGTAACAGCTCTAATTTAATATATAAATGGATTTTTTTGTTGTTGATAAATTAAATGGGTATTTTTAAAAAATATACAGGTGGTATCACATGCATGGATTCATACGAAAATGGATTCTTAATTAATCTTGTGTGATCATCGTGGATAAGGTTAGGGGCCATACTCAATCGAACCTTAAAAATAAAATAAAATATAAATGTATTAAGTTGATATTTAGAATAAATATATGTTCTTCTTAACTTCTATATATTTAGTGACGCACTGTGTGGATGAATATATTTTTATAAAACATTCAATCATCGACATTAATTATGTCTCTAAACTTTACGTTTTTTTAAACAATGAAAATACCTTTAAATTTGATATCAATATATATCTAAAAATGTTCAAACACCAAATTTTTTTTACAAGACACAAAATATTTAAATGCATTTAACAAAAGAACATAATATATTCAAATAGTATTTTTAAGTACTAAAATAATACATATAAATTTTAGTTGAAATATAATATATTTTAGTATGAGTAAAATGCAATATATTTTTTCTTCAAATTAACTTGTTACTATACATTTAACTCTTCATCATCATGATCACCAACATCATTATCACCAATTTCATCATCATAATCATTAGCATCATGATCACCAACATCATTATCATCAATCTCATCATCATGAACTTGGTCTCTTTTATATGTCATGAACTGAAAGTTCAAGCTATCCGTCAATTATTTTATTAAGTGGTGGTTGTGTTCAACTTCTATATTTGTATTAGTCAAGTTCTCTCAAATTGATCCTTTCAATTCTTATTTCTTCAAATCATATCTTTGAACCCACTCAATTGATGAAGAATATGAGTCACGATAATATGATCTCCATAGAATTACAGTAGATTCCGTTATGAAATCATATATTCTATTAGTAAAAATACAGGGAAGTGTTTGGATTCTGTTAGTAAAAAGTGAGAAAACGGAAGTGTTTGTGGTGGGTTGAGAAATAAATAGAGGATAGTGTTAGGATTTCTAGTGGGTTGGGAAAGAAGAGAATCTAAAATAATTTCATACAATTGATTTTTGTTATATAGCAAAAAAAAATTAGTAGAAAATGAGAGTGAATTAGAAGGGTGATAAAAAATTGAGGGAATTGAAGAGATTGGGAGCTATGGACTAAAATTTTTGTCACTCAACTTTAATATAAATTAAAAAAATAAATATTAAAATATGAATTCATGACTAAAATTTTAGTCTCTCAACTTTAATATAAATTGAAAAAATAAATATGTAGTGACTGATTATTTAGTCACTAAAATTTAATTGCTAATTTAGTTCATAAATTTAATCAACGACAAATTTAATGACTAAAAAAACTTTAATTATGATAATTTCAATCTCCAAATTAGTCGCTAGTGTGATTGAAAATTAATCGCTAAAGGAGAGACTTCTTGTAATGAAGGGTGATAGTATCATCACAAAACCCTCAAGTTCAACTAGAAAATGTATTTTTATGAGAAACATCAGCCTGCCCACCACCAGTAAGCAATCTCATATTTGTGTGTAATGTCATGTCTTGTTTCTTTTGGAATAACTAGTAGGATCGATCTGTCAAAAATATCTTCCAAAAACAACTTTTTCTATCAAAAGGAATATTTAACTTTCTACCATTATGGTCACAAAGCACAGAAAGTTCTGTCAACTGTTTCAAAATAATACTTGTGAGTCATTGGTGCTCCAATATCCCATACCATGCATATAATGAGTTTTGTTTTGGCAATTATTAATCAACTATGCCAATGGACTATTTCGAGTTATGCTACACGTTAAATAGTCATCAACTTCCAATGGTATGAGACCTTGAATGTGCATTTCTTCCTCTAAAAACAAGCAAAACACCTATTCAACTAGAGGCTAATATTTAAATAATTTCTCCTTTAGATCTTAAAGTTGCAGAAATAACCCTCCAAAGGTAAGTTTCCAATCCCAACATAACCATATATGAAACAATTCCAAGTCTTTTTTCATCAATGCGTGCCATGACCTTGTCATATATTCCTTCAGCAGCCACAGTATACATAATTTGAATATGCTCTACCCAAAAATTCTCTATCATAATTCAACTCATCATATAATTTATCATGGCTTTCAGAATTTCAACTCATCCGACTGAGATATAGTGGAAAAATCATTCAAACTATTGTTATTAAAAAATATTCAATATCTACTAATGCATAACTTTTTATCTCATCATCTGACAATTCCAAATCTGAACCATATTAAACCAATATATGGCTCAGGTGTTAAACCAAAAGTATGGATTATGCTATTAGGTGCAATTAGGTTATAATAATTTCAAAATTTAATAATATAAAATATTTGACCACTATAAGCCACCAGTCAAATTATAACATCACTATCTCTCTATGCAAGATGTCACCAATCAAATACTCCCAAGTTTTGTTCCAAACAAACTGTCATTGTTAGTTGGTCTTACATCAATAATGTTTCAAATAGTTTTCTCAAATATACGCATGTACCCTAAGCACTTGACTCAACAATGGCATCAATGTATTTCTTGTCACCATCTAGTAAGCCTCTATAAAAACATGCCTCGTTGAATGTTTTGTACCCCTCGTTATTTATTGGCGTAATATCTTTGTAACGTTTCAGGTCCTTTAATATAATTAAGCAAATTCCTCAAATAAAATCGCTCAAATGATCGAGTTGGTAAAAAATGAACACCTCCAATTGAGAAGCATCTTCTGAGAGGACTACATTCTTTTTTATTTTTCCCTTTCAAGACAAATTTCAATGGAAACTGATTGTGAGTAAGATTTTTATTGGATATTTTTTATTTCCTTCCATCCATGCCAAAAACATAGTTCTTTGGATATTTGGCTAATTTTTGTTAGTTTTCCATATTAAATGGCAGTCGCTCAACTAATGATTCTCTTTTGTTAATATTAAAGGTAAAAATTGTCCGATCTTTATAAATAGTCTAACAGAAAATACAATTTTACATATTAAAAATAATTGACAGAAAATTAAATATGAGAGAAAATATAAATTTTATTGTGGAAAACTTCCCTCAAATTGAGGGAATAAAAACCACCGACCTAGTGCAATCGAAACTTCAACTATAATAATTAATGGGCACACCAGAGTTTTCCTAGCAAAACTAGGAACATTACTAAACAATAACAACAACCTAACAACCTTCTAGTGAAGTGAATATTCCAAAGTAATTCTCAAAGTAAAACTACTCAAATTGTATATTAAAATAACAAAATTCAGTGATAGAAATAGCATACTAAAATTGTAGATCAAACAAAATAAGTTTGCTACACATCTGTTACCACCACCGGAACACAATCTTTTTCTTCTCCCTATTTTGTTACTGTCGTCATGCAGCTGTCCCAGCTTTTCCTCACGAAATGCCTTTTGTTTTCTAATATTTTTAAGGATATCTAAATCCCTTTTATTTTTCTTCACATGGGCCTAGCTTAAAAATGATCTTTTTTTTTTCTACTTTTATTTCAATAATAATAACAACAATACTAATACTAATAATAATAATACTAGTAAAATTAGCAGGTTCCACTTGAGGAGTTAGTCAATCCAAAAATTTCCCTTTCACGACTCAAGTGGGAAAGTACTACTCAACCATGTCGGTCTTCTTTCTGCACCATATCATCTTCGACAGCGGCAAGACCTTTGTCATCATATATGAACCATTCTCATAAGTATGAATCTTTTTAATTGAAAATGACTTCATTTCTAGTGTATATTGTATCCAATGATACCACACCTCAATATGTTTTGACTTTGCATGAAAAGTTGGATTCTTGCTAAGATGGATCGCACTCTGACTGTCCTAGAATAACACAAACTTGTCTTTCTTGTGGCCTAACTCATGTAGGAATTTCTTCATCCACAAGTGTTCTTTGGAAGCTTTAGTTGTGCAATGTACTCAGCTTCAATAGTGGATAAAACAACACACTTTTGTAACCTTGATTGCTAAGACACAGCCCCCTGCAAATGACATCATATAACTAGAAGTAGAATTTCTAGAATCAAGATCAACTGTCATATCTGCACTTTTTTAGCCAACCAATATAGGTTCACCAACTCTATAGCATAAACACACTTTGGAAGTGTCGCTAAGGTATTTGAGAATCCACTTCACTGCTTGCAAATTATCTTTACATGATTTGAGATAAATCGACTGAAAACTCCAACTATATGAGCAATATATGGCCTTATACATACTGTAACATACATCAAATTACCAATTGCAGATGGATTGTCTTTTCCAATGTTGAGTTTTTATGAGAGGCATTGATTTTTTTTGGGCATTGACTTTTTAACAAACGTTGTCTTTTTCTAGGTGTTAACTTTTGTCGTACTGTTGACTTTCACTAGAGGCAAAGAACGTCAGATGCTTGTTTCATCTCCAGAGGCAAACTATCAAAGGCAATCAGATAAATGTAGTTTCAATAGAATCCTAATTGCTTTACCAGAGCCAAACTTTCTCGAAGTTTGTTTTGCTTCATGAAAGGAAGACTTTCCCAAAGTATCTTCACCAAAGACATATTTTTCCAAAGTCTGTTTAGGTTCATCAGAGGTAGACTTCACTTAGAGAATAATTGAATTATAACCAACTGCAGTCTATCAAACCTTCTTGTGTGATCAGAGACAGAGACAATATAATGCTTTGTATCATCAGAGACAATGTTTCAGAGGCACTTTTTAACCATTTTATAATGCATAATTTTTTATGTCTTTTTTTTTACCAATAACGAGAGGATATATTCTAATATCCTACATATTTATTGTGGTCTTGGAATTGTACCCTTATATGAAACATTAGTGCCTAAAATTGTTCCCACAAACTGATTTTGGTATCATCAAAACAACTAGGATCTTTTGTACTTTAAATAGAATTTGATCTCACATAAACCTACAATATCATCAACTTGCTTTGGCTTTTTAAGTTCAAGTTATTTGTCTTCAAATTTAACATGTATTAACTCCTCCACAATTTGAGTTTCCATA
Source organism: Cicer bijugum (assembly GCA_037974875.1). NCBI lineage: Eukaryota > Viridiplantae > Streptophyta > Magnoliopsida > Fabales > Fabaceae > Cicer > Cicer bijugum. Next base: position 7,574,293 of record JBBPBT010000623.1, read on the forward strand.
TTGAACACTCTATAAGCTTAGGATCTTTCAAATTATCCAAGGAAGGTACACTATTGTGAGCGGTGATCAAACTTACCAAGGTTGTCTTTAGTATTTAACATATAAAAAATACAACCAAATTGCTTAAAGAAAGATATATTAGACTTTTTACCTTTCATAATTCCTATGGTGTTTTATTCAATGTCGCCCTTATTAAAATTATATTATGAATATAACATGCAGTGTTAATTGCCTTTGCCCATAAATATTTTGCAATATCCATCTCCTTTAACAAGGTTCTAGCCATTTCTCGAAGGAATCTTTTTTTTTCTACAACTCTATTTAGCTGTGGTGTTCTAGGAAGTGGTGGTGTGAAATTCCACTCTCATAACAAAAACTCCCAAAGAGCTTGTTTTCAAATTCTCTTCCAAGAATACTTCTAATTGTTATAATCCCAATACATTTTTCATTCATTACTTGTTTGCAAAATTCCATAAATACTTTGTGGTTGCCATCTTTTTTTCTTAAGAATTTTACCGGAGTCCACCTAGTGTAATCATTTACTATAACAAAGTCATATATCTTTCCATTTACTAAGGCTATTTTCATTGGCCCAAAAAGATCTATATGAAAAAACCCAAGGGTTTTGGAGGTAGAGACTACGTTCTTAGGAGTAAAGGAGTTCTTAGTTTGTCTTCCCTTTTGACAAGCTTCACACATAATTTCAGTTTTTGTAGTTAAGCTAAGGTAGACCTCTAACAAGTTAATCTTAGGTTTGCATGACCTAACCTTTTGTGCCAAATTAATTTTAAATCACTTACTAACATGAGACACCTAAAACATTTTGTGTTGGGGATTTCCATATCACTATTGAGTTATAATTTATTTACTTACTTTAAATTTTTTGCTCTGCAATAAATTTTTTATTTTATTTTATTTATTTTTCTTTATTTTAAAACTTTTCATTACTCACAATTTGTCTAACCTTCTATGCGAGACCAATCCTGTGTTTAACTTCAGTTTGATCAAGAAATTGAAAAAACTACAAAAGCAAATCGAAAGGCGGTTCGAGAAAGGAGACATAAGGAAAGACAATTAGTTGTGGAAAAAAAAGGGTTTTAGGGGTTTCTTCATATTTGCGGAGATGGTTGATCCATCACCACCTAAACGTACCCTAATCAAGTATGGGAATCGAGTTAGAAATAATGCTTGGTTGGCCATCCATAACGAGTCGGTTACAATCAACAAGTTCGAAGACGCCAATAAACATCTCTCAAACTTCTTTAAACTATGTGAAACAATGAATGTGGATGGTTACTCTGAAGAAGGAAAAAGGTTGAGACTTTTTCCATTGTCATTGAAAGATGAGCTAACGAGTGATTTAATTCTTTACCCCCCGATAGCTGAAGATAAGTTTTTGGAACAATACTTTCCCCCAAATGAGTTCCTTAAAAAAAGGCAAGAGATTTCCAGTTACAAATAGAAAGAAGAAGAATCTCTCTGTGACACTTACAGGAGGTTCAAAAGTTTACTAGTAAGAATATGATACATAAGAACCAGAAGAGGTAAATTTTGTGGGTAACAACGGGATGCAGAACAATCCATACTCTACTACGTATAATCCGAGTTTGAGAAATTATCCAAATTTTTCATGGAGAAATCAACAAGGTGGATTTCAAGGTCAACAAGGATCTCAAGCAAATCAAGCTCCACCTCGAAAAACTGCTTGGGAGAGTGCTATTGAGAAGTTAGTAAATAACACAAGTTCTTTAATTAAAGATTAAAGAGTCATTTAGAAAAAATGCTCAGCTTCAACAAAGAATCTTGAGACCCAATTGGGTCAACTTGCTCAACAACTAGCACAAAGAGCACCTGGAATTTGCCTAGTGACACAATTTCGAATCCACAAAATAATGTCAATATTTTGACAACGAGGAGTGGCAAGGTAAGTGAACCAGTACGACCTAAAGCCAAAAAGGGCGGGAGTGCTTCAGCTCCATCCCACTTAGAGGAAATGGTCACTCCGACATCAGTTGAAGAGGACATTGATTATGAAAAGGAGGAAGAATTTGTGGTGCAGGAAAAGGAAGCCCTGCAAATGCTCAAAATTCAGCTTCCATGCCCTCAAAAATTAAAAAGGGAAGAAACTGAAAAATAATTTGGTAAGTTTCTTGATGTTTTAAAAATATTGAAAATTAACATTCTTTATGCAGAAGCACTAGAGCAAATGCTGATGTACGCCAAGTTCATGAAGGAGATTTTATTGAAGAAAAAGAAAATCAGCGGTGAAATAGGGATGCTTACTGAATAGTGCAGTGCCACTCTAAGAGGAAATTGGCACCTATGCTCAAGGATCCTAGAAGCTTCTTTATTCCTTGCGCTATTGGGGATAGAACTTTAGGGTTGGGTTACACAAGTTTGGAATGAATTGTGTTTTGCTTCTACTAAGTAGATTGTTGCAATTGATTTCTCAATCTAAAACACTTAGAAAATATTTCTTTGAGCAAGTGCTTTTCTAGAATTTAAACCTTTGAACTTTGAATACTTGAAAATTTGAGCTCTCAAAAGTTTTTCTGAATTGTATGGATTTATGAGTTTATGAGTTCATTTTTCTTCTTAAGTCTTGAGTATCTATTTATAGAATAGATTAGGGTTTCACTTTTCTACTTGTAAAATCTGGATCATATATTTCTTGTGAACAAATTCTGAATTTAATATCTTATGAATGTATCTTGTGAATAATTTTGAGTGTTTCTTCAAAGGCAGAATCGCATGACTTAGAAATAGTGGCTTTGGGAAAATCACATTGATGAATCATCAAAGTCAGTGAAACATTAGAAGCTGCATATCAAAGGCAGTATTTTGAGTGTGTGTTGCAACTTTTGAGTATGAATGCATGACTTGAACAATTTCTTTAGAGTTAATGATAAATAACTTGATATAAAATCTTCAGAGGAATGTTGAGTTTGTGCATGTTAGAGGTACTTGAGGGTTTCAAAGGCATGATTCACATTCACTCTTCATACAATCGTCAGAGGTAGTCTCGAGACCCAATTTTAGAACCAGTTTTCAGACCCAATTATCTGAATCAGTCTTCAAATCCAAGCATAAAAATAAGTCATTGTAACCTTCAAAGGCACATTGCTTTTGTTAGGCATATGTTTAAAGGAAGACATATATGCTTTTGTGTTCATCTGATCTCATCCTCTAGTGACTTCCTCTGGTACCTTTTTCTGATTTTCATGTTCTAATTGTTGGACACATAATGAAGTCATTAGTCTAAACATATGGCTCTCTTAAAATACCTTTGTTAACATCAAAATCACAAGAGGAAAACCAACTTGGTACCAACATAAGCAACATCCCTTTAGAAAATGATTTTGAAAGAGGACAGGTTGACACTACTTTATTTAGAAAATAATCTAAGAATAATCTTCACATTATCCAGATATATTGACGATAAGACCTTATATTCTATTTAATGTGTGCTAGATTTTATTTTGGCCCTAAAGAATTCCATTTAACAGTTGTTAAGACGATCTTTAGATATCTAAAAGGCCCCACTAACCTTGGTATGTGTTATAAGAAATCCTCTTAGTACATGTTAATAGGTTTCTATGACACTAACTATGTTGAATATATGCAAGAAAGATAGAGTACCAATGGAAATTATACATTCCTTAGTGATAATCTGATCTCATGGTCTAACAAAAGACAAGGCACTATTGCTCTGTCAATAGTAGAAGTAAAGTATATCTCAATAGCTATTTGCAACGCTCAACTGTTGTGAATAAAGCATAAACTAGAAGATTTCAAAATCTATGAGAGTAACAGTTGTATGTTTTGTGATCATACTTCAGTCATATCTTTAACCAAAAAACTTTTTTCTACAATCTAGAGATTACACATTACTTTATAAGGGATTAGTTCTAGAAGGATATTTTTTATATTAAATTTGTCCACGATCATCATCAGTGAGTTAATATTTTCATAAAACCCCTTGGCGAGGACAAATTAAATCTTATAAAGAAACATCAAAATATTTTGTTTATCAAGGAATGATGTTTAAATCCTCTATATGCCTTGCCTTTGGTAAAAACATAGTCATGAGTTAAAAGTATGTTTGTTGTGCCTCTAACGACATTGAATTTATTTGTGCATCTAGTTTATTTAATTCAATAAATCGTGAACATGTAGCATTTTATTTTTGTAAGGTTTGATACTCTAACAGGTGTCTCACACGTGCCTCTAGAACTTTCTTTTGAACTCAAATGTTTTGGCTCTTAATTTTTTTTTCTCACTCACAACTCTCATAACTCTCACACTTCAGTTCTTTGCAAACCGTTTAACTTCCCGCTCTGCCTAAAACTCTCCCGCTTCAAATGCAGTAATCTCTTCATCACTCCCCTCAACAAGGTACTCTTCGAAGACCCAAAGGTGAATTCCAAGTCTATTAATCTGAAACTTAACTATCACATTCTCTTCAAAATCTTTATGGAGCATGTGGTGCCCAAGGATGGGTTGATGGAAAATGTTAGCAAAGACCACAAAGGTCTAATATGGAACACCTCTAAAAATCAACATGAACCTTCCCCGCATCAGCTTGGAGCACACACGATCTTGCATTATCAACTTTAGAATAGGAAAAGTCAAGACTATTTCCTATCCCAGATCGATAGATGTTGTACTCAGACGTACATCCCTCATTTAGGCTATAGAGGAAGTTGGAGGTTCTTTTTAAAAGGAACACTTGGTATCATCCTCTACTCCCACATTTAATCTCTCCAACCTTAACAAGATGAAGCTAGTGTCCCCCAAGCACTATATTCAATCCAATGGTAACTCCAGAAGAAAAATAGGTCAAACAAGTGCATGTTTAGCTGCTCTCTCAGAGGTTGATGACTCTATTGCTCCTATATACACATAAGACAATATAGAAGTCGGTCTTGGAAGTGCTTAGAGCTAATACAAAAGATTTTATGAGTTTGTATATGTGACAATTGTAGGTTTCTCTCTTGTAGTTTCTTATTCTTATATTGTTTTCTTAGTGACAATCACAAATCCGATTATAGAAAAAGTTTTAGTTCATTAGGGTTTTTGACTATTGTTGTGATAACACGAAATAATAACTCGTATCAACTTGTGAAATAATAGCTCATATCAGAACTTCAAACATATTGAGTAAGCATTATAAGCTTGTCCAAATTCTTCTTTGTAATTGATTCAACGTGTCTTGATAGAAATGGAAAAATGACTTAAAGACGTCACTATCATGGGTTGTGCAACGCTTCTTTTGTTAGAGGATAAGTCTTTTAAGATGCACTGATGATGTTCAAATGTTAACTTTAGCAGATTGTTGATATTATTAGATGGTTGACTTTATTAGACAACCAATTTGTATACCAAGGTTATGAGACGCACAATCAATGAGTGAACTTGTATTAATAGATTAAGTAGAAGTGCGTTGATAGCGCGTTTGTCAGATTCAGTTATATCTTAACAGATATTTCAAATCATTGAATTAATTTTCTTTCTTAAAGTATATTTACATTAGAGGATGCATCGTAAAGACTATAAAGTTTATTACAAAGGTTTGCACACCTAAATATATTTTTTTAACCAAAATAAATTATTCCTATAAAATAATTTTTGTTATCATCAAACCAAGTAAAGGTCATTGTTCTTCAAACCAATTTGTTTATAACAATATCCTCATTTTTAATGATGACAAACATCTCTTTTGGTGATCAACAATTTTTTTTTATATAATAGCGTGATAAATGCAGAGTTGTTCAATGTAAAGCAGTAAAATTCCACGTTAATATGACCAAGCTTTCAAAAAGAAATAGAGTACATAATTCTAACAAATGGGGTTTTCTAAAGGACAAGAAATTGTTCTCACAAACATACTCTCCCTTTGGTCATTACACAAAACGAGGGATACAATGACGTAAAGCACACCAAAAAGATATAAGAGTTGAGTCTTAAAAATTATTGATGTTTGCATAATACAAGAGTGTGTAAAAAAATACCAAATAAAAAAATACCTAAATATTTGGATTGGTCAATCTAGCTAAGATCACTCATACGGTATTTTGAATCTTCTATTGATCATGGTTGTTTATTCCATGAATGCCTCAATTTTACCTTCTAGTCGATCAAAGTCTTCCTTCTTTACAAATTTAGACAGGTCAAGCGCAGGTGCGGAGGGTATGGTAGAAGGGCCTTAGAGGCAGAGTATGCAGAACCTAAAGCAACAATTGTAGGAACATTCAAAGGAGGTACCTCAACATGTGGAATTATCAGAGGAAACTTCAAAGGTACTAAGGGAGCAACCATTGGGGATTCCAAATTGATATCTCTAAAGGGAAATTTATCTTCACTCAATGGACCTTCTGATGTAGTAGTCAATTGCTTTCGGGTCTTGTTTCCATGAGTTTTCTGAAAGTGGATGATCCAAAGGTAGAGGATCTAAACAATATGTCTTAAAGAACTAGAGTTTCGAGCAGCCACATGCATTCCATGCTCCCTATCGTCTCTAATCCAGGTTGTGACAAAGGAAATAACATTCTCCGACTAACTAAAGACTACATCATGATCTAAACTCTTAGCATTTATTTTCATATTCTTGGTAATTTTATCAATGAATGAGTCATGGTTTGGGAAACCAGAAGGAAGGGAATAAAATGGGATAGATCTAAGGGTATAGAGGCATTAGGTTCATATTGATGTTGGGTGGAGTTAGAAACAACTGAGTCATATGAGGATGTTTCAGATACAAAATCATTTATAGCTTGAGTTTTTATCGTAGTTGTTGTATGGGTAGGATCTACAAACATAGATGAGTGAAAGTTAGATGTAGGTTTGGAAGGGACGAATGAGGTTATATTGGTTGTTTGGGTAGATTTTTATGGAGGCTTAGAATGGGAAGGTGACTGAGCAAAGGTGGGAAATTAAGTATTGAGAGGGTAGGTTGCAATGTTTTTAGCTAGGGTTGCCTCAAACATATCATCTGAGGTGTCTATATCAGAATCATCACTAGAGTACACATGAAAGGCTTGAGGGGTGGATTTGTTTAGGGTGCAGAAGGGATAAGAGTAGCAATTTTGTGTTTGTATAGGGGGTTCAAATAGTGTTATAATAGTTTCAAATTCAGTTCTTGGGTGAGATGCAGCATTTTTCAGAAAAATTCATCTGCCCATTGAATTACGGCGAGAGTAGATATTTTTCTGAAAAAGTGGTTTGTGATGTGATTTGAGGTGACATGCGTAATGATGATTTGTATAAAAATATCTAGTAATGTAAGACCCTTAATTTTAAATTCTAATTTATGTATTTTAAAGAATTTTGAGCTGAATTTCTGAGGCTTTTTAGCCAATTTTATGGCATTGTTTTTGAGGTAAATGCCAAAAATATCTTTGGAGACCCAATTAAAGTTATTCGTCGATGAATAATTTTATTTAATTATGGTGATTTTTTTTGTCCAAGAAAAAAAAATTTCTGAGATGCAACATTTTTCAGAAAAATTCATCTACCCATTGAATTACGGCGAGAGTAGATATTTTTCTGAAAAAGTGGTTTGTAATATGATATGAGGTGACAGCGTAATGATGATATTTATAAAAAAATCTAAATATTTGTAAATATTTAGATATTTATTTAGATATTTATTATTATTATTATTATATATATAATATTAGTATAACTTAATAAATATATATATATATATATATATATATATAGAACCAAGAGAAAGCAAAACAGAAAGCCATTCTCGTCTGGTTGCTTTATTTATTTCCTTCCTTGTTTCAAGAAAACACAACACCAAAGTGTTGGTGTTTTTCAAGAAAACTCAAAAACAAAACCTTCATTTTCTCTTAGATCTAAGCTTTGTTTCGATAAGTGACAAAAGACAAAGTTGTTCATTGCCACGCTGCGGTGCTAGTGAGCTAGTTTTCGACGCGACGTCACAAACTTAAATTTTACCATAATTAATTACGGTACCGTAATCGCGTATTAGAGCTATCGTTAAGGTAAGGGCTCCTTCCAAACTTTTAGTTTGCATTTAGGACATTATTTGTGATTTTGTGAAAAAGAAATTTGATGTATTTGATGTGTGATTTTGTAGAAAATGGATTTAATGCGATTATGTGCGATTTAGTGAAATTTAAATTTGAGGTGTGGTTTATGGTGATCGATATCTGATGTGATTTATATGTTCATAATTATTATTATGAATTTTTGAGATGTGATATATTTGCAGATTTTGTTGAAAATAAATTGATGATATTTGGTGGTTTATGTGTAAAAATGTGGAGTTTTGAAATTGGGTGAGTTAGGTTTGAATTGTTGAAATTTAATTGAGGTGCTATATGTATATTGTGAAATTGAATTGATTGTTGTTGGTGTGAATTAACGATAATTGAATTTGATGAGTTTGAGTTACGTAATGAGTTATTTTCAAATAAATGAGTTTGATCTGAAATTGAAATTTTACAAAAAATTAACGTTGTTAAAGTTGTGAAAAAGTTCAAACTTTAACTAAGTTAAAGATTTTGAGCAAAAAGATAGATTGAAATTAAAAATGGTTAGAGTTTAAAATGTTACTCTTTTAATTACTCTTTGATTGAGTTTAAAAAGAAAAAAAGTTTAGAGTATTTTATTAACTCAAAAATTTCGGTGCTTTAATAGTTGAGTGTGTATGGGAAATTTTGACAATATTTGTTTTATTTAGTTTTAAGTAAATAATATAGATTATTTGGTTTTAAAAGTTTGGTGTGTGAGAAAGATTTAATTTTAGGAATTTTGTTGCGTGTGGATTAGTTTTATTGTGAACAAATTGTTATAAATATTCATGTTTATGTAGTTAGCTCCTTGAGTCTCGAAATGGAATCGAGACCGTTGGCACCGAGTTAGCGGTGGGGAGAACTCTGATATATTAATTTTGTTGTGGTGATTTATGGTTGAAAATTTTGGCGATTGAATATGCGGGATCAATGTTTGAAAATTACAGTGACTCATGTTTGGTGAAATTGATGTGTTCATAATTAATATTATGAATTTTTAAGAAAAAATTTATGTGTTGATTGGTGGAAAGAGAATTTCATTCAATTTATGTGTGGATTGGTGGAAAATGAATTTAATTTAATTTGTGTGGATTGAATTTGGATGGGATTTATGTGTGTTTGTGGAAATTGAAATTGGTGTGAATAAATATGTTTGAGTATGCTCTGTGTTGTATATGAAAAATCATTAGTGTTAAATGAGTATTAGAAATGGGGAATCTTTTAATAGCTGCATTTACTTAATGATTGTGGTGAAAAGAGTCAGAGTATGCTCATGCATTTCATAGTACATGGTGACCGCGATGGGGCCATAGTGATAGTGGTGACCGTGATGGGCCACGGGATGATGCCATGTGAATTGTTGGTTCATCTTATCCTTGTGGGGATTGTCGCGTCGTGCTGATCTGTGAGAGATTGCACTCTAGAATGTGCTGATCTGTGAGCGATTGCACTCTAGAAAATTGTGCTGGTCTGTAAGCGACTGCACTCTTGTATGTCGCGCTGGTCTGTGAGAGATTGCACGCTAGTAAATCATGTTGATCCGTGAGAGATTACACCTCGATAATTAGTATTGGTATGTGAGAGGTTGTACAATTATGATTTACGCCCCTCGAGGAGGGTTTTGGTTTGGAATTCTGAAATCATGCATTTTGACATGTACGCATTGCATTAGGGTGCTTGGCACGCGAGTCATGTTTCTTATACTTTGATGATTGTATATACATATTCGGTTGTTATGATTTGTCGTAATTGCTTTGAGGTGTGAAGTTGGGTTGATTAAGATTTGATGTATTTATGTGTTCATAATTGATTTAATGAATATTCGATGTGTGATTGAGGTGTGAATTTGTGGAGATTAATTTGGTTTTAATTATGTGTTCATAATTGATAATATTAATGTTTGAAGTGTTGATTGGTTCAGAGCCATTTTAGAATTGAAAATCTGCATTTTCTCAATTGTATTCGGCTACGACAATGCAGTTTGTCAAAACTTCATTTTTCAACATTGTTTATTCATTTTGGGACATATGAAAACCCTTTTGAGGAGTATGCTAAGACAAAAGGTTCTTTTGAGCATTTGAAAATATAAGAATTTTGTTATGTGATGTTTGTTAATTTCGGCTGGTGACCTTTACAATTATTGTGGAAATTTGGGCTTTGCCCTCAGATAAGAATCAGGATCATCCTACCGGTTAGTACCCTGGAGATGGGAAAGTAGTTAGTCATACTTGACCAAAGTTGTGTCAGGAGGATCTTGCGGGGCGCGTCGAGATCACCAGAGTGGTGTAGTTTTGTAGCATAATCAAATTAGGTGGTTGTACAAGGACTAGATGTCTTTCTCTTGAAATTGTATTTATTTCATTTTGGAAGATTGTATCTATGCTTAAAATGTCTGATGACTTTTTCTTTTAATGGATCCATGTTCCACATTTTGATGTGATGTGGGGAAAGTAGAGATTCTTGGAACACTACTTTTATGCATGTGTCTGCCGAGAATACTCCAAGGGTATGAGCTATGTTTGATAGGTCTCATAGCCCCATTGTATTTTCTATTTAATTACTTTGGATTTTGTTTCAAAAACTATTTTCGCTGTTTGTAAATATTGTTGACTTTTGTCGTTGTGTTACGACTTAAATATTTACCCAAAAGTAGTTTCTTCTCTAGTTCTTCGTTTTTATGAATTTGTTTTAAAAAGAAAAATTACACTCGCGTTGCTAAAAATCGGGGTGTTACAAAGTCAGTCTTCTTAAACATCCTAACACATCAGACTTTTGAGGAACACGCATAACTTGACTCTACCAGCCAAGTCTTTTCCACATAATCTAACAACCCTAGAATTGTTGAAGGCACCCTAAGACTACTATCATAATTGAATACAATGGTTTGGAATTTGAGTAGTTACTTCTAATAATCTAATTTTAATAATGACTATCACACTCTAAAAAAAACACTTAGAAAGTATTTCTTATTCGAACAAGTATTCTCTCTTTGAACTCTAAGATGAGTTTGGACATTTGAGCTTGAGTTTTTCTACTCTTTTAACATTTCAGGATGATCTTCTTCATCTTCTTCAATTTATCTGTTGTTTAATTCTGAACAAAATGTTTTTTGATAATATGTTCTTTTAGCTAATTCTTGATTTCTAAATCCAATTTGAGTATTTCTTCTAGATTGATTATGTCTCTGTTTTAATCATATTGAGTTTGTAAATTCTTCAGATTGATTATGTTCGTGTTTTGTTCAGATTGAATTTATAAATTGTTCAAATTGATATTGTATCATATTTTGTATAGATTGAGTTTGTAAATTTTTCAGATTGATATTGGTCATATATTGTTAAGAATTTTTTCACAAATTCTTTAGATGAAACTTCCTTCCTATAGCTAGCTTTGATCTGGGCAGGAACATAATGTTGTACTAGTTCTTGAAATTTCAAAATTAAGAATATGACTAATTCCAATTTAGTATTTTGTCCTTTGTCAAAATTTGAAACACGAATATTTTTTCATCTATATGAAGTAAACAATTTTGTTCTCATAGGATACTTTTGCTAACATCAAAACTCTAATTATAAAACCAACTTAGTTCCAACAGTGAGTCATTTGACTTCATTGCTTTGTTTTATACAATCTTCTAGCTTTAATTTGTCTAAACTACAAATTATGTGACCTGAACTTTTTGTAATAAGTGTTCGTATCGGCTCAATTGTTTTTATAGTCCAATTTCGAATAGTATATATATATATATAAAGGGGGTTTGGCTCGACTTTTTGAAAAAGAAATACAGATAGTTTTCATGGTTTTAATGAACTTCAAGCTGATTTCGCTAATCTCACTGAAAACAGTTTCGACTTCATTGAATATTTTGCTAGTATTGGATGTACCGAGTAGAAGAAATGTTACCAAGAAGAGAAGAAGATGCAGAACTCGAAGCCATAACAGAAGTTAGTAGAGTGTCAGAGAGGTTATAAGGTTTGAAAAAGAATATCAAAAGTGTGGAAAAATACATCAAAGTAGTAACTAACTTGAGTGTTTGAGTTCTTAATAAATCGTTTGAATTTCTAAAAACCATTAACAATAACTACCTTGCACACATTAATACATAACACCAACACGTGTGAGAAAATACTAAACTCACACAATTTTTAAGAAAAATGAATCATATTCTAGATAAATTGAATTTTAATCGACTATCGATAGAGGAAAAATTCAATTTATCAGAGACAGAGCATACATATGTACCTAGTAAGTCGGTTTTATTAGAGGTAGAGGCGCACAAGGATTCTAGCATCACTCCTTTATAAATTGAATGTTTAAATTATTCATTATAAAGTTAAATATGTCTTTGGTAAGGGCTTTTCTAAAAATTTCTTTCCACTAATGATTAGTTTCAACGAATTTAATGTCTAAAATATCATTATGGACATAATCTTTTATGAAGTGATATTTAATCTCTATACGTTTTGCCTTTGAATGTAAAACATTAATTTTGGTTAAACATACGATAGAACTATTATCATAGAAGACAAGAATGTTACTCTCGTTAATTTTGAGGTTTTCCAGTTGATGTTTCATCCACAACAGTTGGGTGCTACAGCTGGCTGCTGAAATGTATTCTACTTCAGCTGTAGAAAAAGCAATGGTTCCTCCATTGATGACATGTCTTCTCCCTTTGCACTCGCCTCAACATTCTTATTCCATATATACCCATAATTTTCTATTTCAATTCACAGATATACACGTTCCAGTTCAAACTAACCTTGTTTCCCTAGTTCAAACGCAATTTCTAGCACTCTTTATAGACCATGACTTCTCTGTTTACTACTAAAACAAAAAGCATATTTCTAGCACTCTTTATAGACCATGACTTCTTTGTTTACCTCTTACCTATGCAGAAAAGTTGAATGGATCAAGTTATGACAGTTGGGCCGCCGACATCAAACTATGGATGCTTAGTCAAGGTTACAAGGACCATCTCACTAAAAATCCTGCAAACATACTTGCAACCGAAACATCAAAATGGAAGCAGATAGATTCTCAGTTACGCAGTGTCATTAAGTCTGCGCTTCATCCAGACTTTAAATTGATTTTCTATCCAAATCTCATGTGTGAATCAATTTCGAGTCAGACAAATGCATTCTACACTAATGATGCTCGATGTCACTATGGAGTTTGTCACCGCTTTCTTAATATCATTTCTCAAAAGACGATAGGTGGATCTATTTCTACATATTTTGGCACTATTCATAATGCACTTCATGATTTTAATGAGCTTTTTCATCTCATTGCAAGTAATACAATTGTACAAAAGAAGGAATTGAATCAACGCATCGCCTTCTTCATGCTTCTTGCACTCTATGGCTTTCCCCAAGAGTACTCTGCAACTCGTGATCAAATTTTGGGGTCTGTTATTTTTCAGGATATTACTACTACCTGAGCAATCATTATCGAGTACAAGCAAAATAGCTAGTTGAGCCCTCAATTACTTTAGTTTGGGTGACACTGCTACCGTTGCATCTCTAGGACATAATCAGATTCACTATCATGGAGGACCTTCCATCTCTAAGCCCCGTCCTAAATGTGAGGATTTTAATCAACTTGGACACACTATTGATCGTTGTTGAAAGATGCATGGAAAGCCTTCGCCTTCGATAAATGCAACTTAACTTGATCCTTCTGTCATTATTCAGACTACATCATCTCCATAGGGCTCCCCGACAAATTATGAAGATTTCATTCAATGAGTTCACAGTCATTCAAACTCTAGTTCTACTACTTTAGTTGCACATACTGGTAAGTCACCTATTTACCTCTCTCACTCATCTTTTCTTGGCCATTGAGTTCTTGATTCTGGTGTGTATGATCATATCATTAGTAATAAAGGTCTATTTTCTTCTCTCTTTACATTTGGTGTTTTACCTAATACAACTTCTGCTAATGGCTCCCAAACCCGGTCTCAAGGAGTTGGCATTGTCCAAAATCTCCCTTCCATTTCAGTTGCATATGTTCTCTATGTACCTAGATGTCTTTTTAATTTACTTTTAATGAGTCGATTAACTCGGTCCCATAACTATATTATTACTTTCACTAATGATAATGTTACCCTGCAGAACTGGAGTTTGAGACAAACGATTGGCATGTGATGTGAGTCTTAAGGCCTTTATTACCTTTCTCTATCATCCAAGACGTGCTCTGCCACACATTTCCCTCATACTATCCATACTCAGCTAGGACACCCAAGTCATAACAAACTTCAAAAATTGGTGTCTAGTTTGTTTAAGTTATCCACTTTACATTATGAGTCATGCCAGTTAGGGAAACACACTCGTAATCATTTTCCTAATCGAGTCAATAAAAGGGTTTCTTCCCTCTTTACTTTAGTTCATTCTGATGTTTGGGATCCTTCTCAAAATGTGTCTACTTTATAGTCTAATTTTTTTTTTTTTTACTTTCATTGATGATTACTCTAGTTGAAAGTAGTAATTTTTAATGAAAAATATATCTGAGCCGTTTTCTATTTTTGAGTAATTTTATCGATGAATTAAATTCAATTTGATGTTTCTCTTTGTATTATACGAAGTAATAATGCTCGAGAATATTTGTCCCATCAATTTCAAAATTTTATGACTTTCAATGGTATTCTTCACCAAACATCATGTCCTCATACACCCCCACATAATGGGGTAGTCAAACGCAAAAATCACGCAAGTGTGTCTTTTTCGAATATCATCAGTCCCAAAAGGGATATCATTGTTTTTCTCGTGCATAACACCGATACATTACATATGTTATCTTTTTTGAGTTCGTATCATATTTTAAATTGACCCATATTGCTACTGAGCCCCTTCGAGATGTTAATCTTGAACTTCCTCAAGTAGTTATCCACATTTCACCCACTCTTATTCCTATCCAACCTATCGAGTCATCCCCCCAAACTCTACGACCACTACAAACATATCATCATTGTCACCCACCCTCCATTATGCTTGTTTTTGTTCCCATTATAGTCTTTCCTCCAACACCACCATTGGATATGTCCTTGCCACATGAGCATGACCTTCCTATTGCTCTTTGTATGGATATTCGCGCAACACGTAATCCATATCCTCATTATATTGATTTGTGTCATCACCATCTTTCTTCCTTGCATTACACTAGCTTGTCTTCTATTTCTATCTCTAATTCTCTAGGTGAAGCATTATCCTTCCATGAGTGAAGGCAAGCAATGCTTGATGAGATGTGTGCTCTACAAAGCAGCGGTACTTGGGAACTGGTCCCTTTAATTGATGGGAAGTCTTTAGTAGGTTTCTGTTGGCTCTATTCGGTAAAGGTTGGCACTCATGGTAACATTGATCAGTTTAAGGCTCGCTTGGTGGCCAAGGGATATACTCCAATTTTGGGTTCGATAACAACGATACTTTCTCACCTGTTGCCAAAATGGTATATGTGAGACTATTTTTCTCCATTGCAACAATTTGACATTGTTCTCTCCATCAACTTGATTTTAAAAATGACTTTTTGTATAATGACCTTGAAGAGGAAGTTTATATGGAGCAGCCATCAAGGTTTGTTACTCAAAGGGAGTCTTCCGCCATAGTTTGTCGGCTACAGATTCCCCTTTATTGTCTTAAAAAGTCTCCTTGATGTTGGTTTGACATATTCATCTCAATAGAACAAGTGTTTGGTATGATTCACACTACGCCAAAAATTGCCTTTTACAGCGCTTTTTTTAAGCCTTTTACAGTGCTTTTTCAAAAAAAAAAACGCTGTGGAATCGAGCGCTATAAAAGATACTACAGCGCTTCTAAAAAAGCGTTATAAATCATGTAAATATAATGCGCGCTTGTTATGCACTTTTTACAGCGCTTTCTACAACAAGCGATGTAAAAGGCATACCCATATTTCTTATATTTGGTGTACCTTTTAGAGCGCTTATGCAAAAAGCGCTGTAAAAGGCATACCCATAATTCATAAATTTGGTGTACCTTTTAGAGCGCTTATTGCACAAAGCGCTGTAAAAGGCATACCCATAATTCATAAATTTGGTGTACCTTTTACAGCGCTTTTTTTCAACAAGCGCTGTAAAAGGCATACCCATAATTCATAAATTTGGTGTACCTTTTACAGCGCTTTTTTCAACAAGCGTTGTAAAAGGCATACCCATAATCCATAAATTTGGTGTACCTTTTACAGCACTTTTATACAAAAAGCGCTGTAAAATGTCCACCCAATGCACATTTTACAGCGCTTTTTCAAAAAAGCGTTGTAAAATGTGTGTGTGTGTGTGTGTTTTTTTTTTTTCCTTTTTTAAGCCCTGTATATATATTTGAAAAGCGCTTTATAGCTTTTTATGACATTTTTTTTATAAAGCGCTGTCTTTTATCTTTTTATCCAAAATTAGTTTGAACCAGTTCACACAACACAACCAGAATCAGTAATTTACAACATGATACATATATATTACCCTGTAACAGTAATTTACAATAAGCAGTTCACACAATTTATAACATAAGTAACTAAATATACATTGAACCTAATTTATAACATATTCATATGCATGTTTATATATTGTCCTAAGATCATATACATATAATAACTATGCACCATATAATATTCAGATCCCTTGCCCAACAGCATGCTATTTCCTAGAAAATCAAATAATTTTCATTTCAAGCACATACTCACACCATTCCTCCTTTAATTCCATCAGATCTTGCTCAGAATATGATGGACTAGAATTTTCAAAGTACTGCAATATAAAAATTGAACATATTATATTAAGTTAGTATCAAATATATAGATAATTTATATATAGATAATATATAATCAAAATACCGTACCGTTTTTGGGATAATAGTTTTATTCTTGTCAACAATCTCCTTCATGAATCTCAATACGTAGTACCCACAGTCGATGTTGTTTGTTTGACGAGGGCACTTTATTGGGATCCATGTAATATTATTAGACTTTTGCTTCGACACTGTCGGACCTCTTTGAGCTCGAAAAACTTTTAATGCACTATCGAATGAATAAATGTGATTATTTTAGCATGAACAAACACTTATTTATATATATATATATAACAAAAATAAATGAATATTACTTACGTGTCGAACATAGTCTTTATTTCGGAGTGTTTGTTGTAATCGCCATGCACAGGATCCAAATAGTATGTAACTTCAGAGACCGCATTGATTGCAAATAGCACCCAATGTGCCCTACAACAACAAAAAATTGGTTAAGCAATTTTGTTTATACACAACTAATAAATTAAATTCTCATCAATTAAAAAAGATAAAATTACATACCCTGAATTATATAGTGCGAAGAACAATTTATCATTTTCTTTATTTCCTAAAAACATATCTATAATGTATTTCTTTACATTTTCTGGATCGAGTTTCCACATGGACATCTTATGCAGAGACAAGAATGAGTATTTATTTGACAATTTCCTCGTGCACACGACCTTCTCATACAAAAACCTTCAATGAAAATTTTAAAATAGATTAATTACCAATACATTTAATTAATTACCAATAAATACAATTAAAAGTATTTTTTACCTTATGTACAAGCTCATTACAGTAGCACTGAGCTCCTTATGTTCGAGAAGTTCGTATATGTGCTCCTTGCCGAGAAATTCCTCATTATCATCTTCGAATATATCTTTATTCATGTGTACCATGCGCGAATCGTCGCTGCTGCCCATGTTCTTTTTTACTTGGATATCAATACACACCCCGTATTTACCAAGGCGTGGCTGACTTATTTTAGGAGCAGCAGCAGCAGCGACTGATTTCCCCCGATCCAGTTTTTTTCTTGCTGCAAGTTTGGCAGCTTTATTGCCCTCCAGGCTTTGTAATTTGGCAGCTCTATTAACCTCCAATTTTTGAGGTTTGCTGCCTTTTTTTGGATGTGCGGGTGATTTATTTATTTGGACCTACAAAAATGAGGTTAAAATTTAGTTTATTGAATCTGAAAAAATTGACAAAGCTTATGCAATAAATGTGACAAACCTTTTCGGGAGACATAACTGATTCGTTTCTGCAAGGGCTTTTAACGAGGGCAACAAGGTTTGTGGGCCATGCCACATAACTACCAATAGCTTCGTCCAATGTCTGCATATCTCCGTCGTTTTCCAGTATCGACAATGGTGCAGTTGGTTCGAAAGCAACAGTAGGCGATACTTTGACATGGCCCGCAGGGATCGGAGTATTGTGTAATATTTCTCCCAAAGTATTGTACAATTTTCCTTTTCCCACCTTCCGATGAGTGGGCGAGGACAAGTATAGGAAACATGAAGTGACACCCTAAATCAATAGTTAAAACATAAGTACAGTTAATATATAATATTGTAAGTAATTACATAAGCAAGTACAATTAAAACATAAGTACAGTTAAAACATAAGTAATTAATTACCTCGGGAATAATTTTCAAACCGACGTTGCAACTCCCGGTTTCACTCTCCATTTGTATTTCACGTTGGAGCTGATCCGGAAGTTGCTTCTCTTTATTCGTATTCACCAAGAGTGCCACTTGCTCTGATAGGATTCTGAGCTTCTCTAATACTTCCTCGTTGGAAGGTTTTTGGCGCTTCTCTTGAGGAAAAAAGCTTTTGGGAGTTACGCCAAATCCCTTCCCCCTAACTCGACCGGAATATTCAGGAACATTAAAAACTTTGCCCAGAATGTCCCTGCTACTAGCCTTGTTGCCCTCTTCATTTTCAGAACTTTGTTCGATGGTCTCCTAAAATACATGTAACATTAAAATAGTTAAGTTCATTAGCATTTTTAAAATACAATATTAAAAAGTATTCAAGTGATAAATACAATATTGAAAAATATTAAAGTCATAATATACTTACACAAAGTTCTATTACTTTTTGAACATTTTCGTTATCAACCACTCCATCCTTATTTACACGAGCTTCCTTCCACAAGATATGACGACCCAACGGTTGATCGGATTGGGTCTCTTGTCGCTATTCGTTAAGATCATAAACAAAATATTAGTTAGAAACTATAGTTTATAATACAAATTCTCTCATTATATCAAATTAATGTTTAATTACTTACAAGTCTTTGGTCTAGACGTGCATATCCCATACGTGATTTTTTGTATGGGTGCGTCGGATTGCTTGCCCTCTTGCGATTTGCCTTACTAATATTCTATATAAAAAAATCCAAATTATGTAAAAATTTAAAATACGCTACAAATATGAATAATAAAACACACAAATGCTAATAAATTAATCACTTACGACAAACGTAGGATCAGAACGTTTGGAAACAAATGCTTTCCATTCATCATTTGATATATTTTTGGAGGTTCAGTAGTTGTATTTCATTCTCTATCTTTTAGATAGAAATTTGAGAGATGCGATCTAAATCCACGATGGATTTTCCCAGCAACTCTCAAAACGTAAGTCTTTCGTCCCTCATCAAGGACAAAAGTTGTCTGCAATGAAAAAAATTATAAGTATTTCAATGAAAATATTTATAAATGACAAAAAATTGGATCAAAAAATTTACTTGAATGTCATTCCATATTATATCTTTGGCATCCTTCAACGCCTTATCTCTCCAATCGTCAATTGTAATTGGAATATTTTGTCGAACAACAGCCCCAATGTAACTTACAAACATTGAGCTGTTGGGGTCAATTGGCTGACCACTCTCATTCCAGTCAACCTAATAAACTCATACAGTACGTACATGCTTTCAAAAAAAGCTAAAAAAAATACACAGCAAACAGAGTATAGTATAGTATAACCTCAAACTTGGTGCCATTGCTCCTTGCTTTAATCACCTTTTACATTATAGTTGCACCACGTTTGACTTTATTTTCATAAGCCTTACTGGTGCCAACTTCTTCATTTTGACATTCTAAATCTCTGTTTGTATCCATTTAACTACAACAAGTTCAACATGCAGTTTAGTATAACATCAACAAGCTCAACATGCATCAACAAGCAGTTTAGTATAACATCAACATGTATCAGTATATATATTTTAAACAAGTTCAACATGCATTTTAATGATAACAAAAAATTAATAACATCAATACCTGAATAATGGTTCCAAGAAAGATGAAATGCGAAGAAAAGAGCGAACGCAAAAAGTTCACAGAAACAAGGTTCACAGAACAACGGTTTGAAGAAATACGTAATGACGGTTACGTATTTCAATGAAAATATAAGGTTCGAAATGATCTTGGATGGAAATAAGGTTCGAAATGAAGGAGATGATCGTGGAAATACAGTTCGTAATGGACGGGATTATAGGGTTTGCAAAAGAAGAGAAGAACAATGAAGGAGATGATAGTGTAGTTTACGTAATGAAGAGGAAACTGAAGTGGTTACTGTTATATATATTACCCTTTTACAGCGCTTTTTTATAACCCTTTTACGACGCTTTTTTTAACGAACGCTCTAAAAGGCTTACTCTAAAAGGCCTAAGCCTTTTATAGCGCTTATCAAAAAAGCGCTCTAAAAGGCGTTATTATTTAATTTTTTAAAAGGCTCTTTTACAGCGCTTTTCCAAATAAGCGTTGTAAAAGACCTCATTGATTTAGAATGTTATATAATGTTTTTTTAAAGCCTTTTACAGCGCTTTTACAAATAAGCGCTGTAAAAGGTCTCTTTATTTTATTTTTAAAAGAGTCTTTTACAACCCATATTTGAACAAGCGCTGTAATAGACCTCCTTGTTTTATTATGTTATATGAATGTTTTTTTTACAGTCTTTTACAGCGCTTTGTTAAAAGAGCGCTGTAAAAGGCCTTATTGTTTTTTTTATGTTATTTTTGTGTTTTGTTATGTTATTTTTTAAACTCTTCCTCTTCACCAAACTCCTTTTATGCATCTTATTCACAAACATCAAAGCTTACACAAACATCACCCTTTTTATCTCTTTACATTCTCTTTCATTCTGAAATCGAAACTTGTTCTTCAGGTTCAACACCCTTTTTATCTCTTTTCATTCCTTCTTAAATTGAAACTTGGTCTTCAGGTTCATTGCCATGTTTCGAAAAATGGATTTGAGTATGATGTTTTTGTTAACAATGTGTTTTTGTTAAAGAGCTTGTTAACTATGTGTTTTTGCCAAAAATGCATACAAGGTGTTTGAAGAAAATCCTGTTAGATAAGGTCCTATTAGTTGTCTGATGAATGTTATTTTTAAAGCCTTTTACAGCTCTTTACAGCGCTTTTACAAATAAGCACTGTAAAATATCTCTTTATTTTATTTTTTAAAAGGCTCTTTTACAGCGCTTGTAAAAGGCCTCTTCATCAAACACCAAATATAACCTTCATCAGACAACAAATGTATCTTTATTTTATTTTTAAAAAGGCCTTTTACAGCGCTTTTCCAAATAAGCGTTGTAAAAGGTCTCTTTATTTTACAACCTCAATTTGAAAATATCTTTTGATATTTTAGCTTTTCAATTTTGAATTTAAATTATTGATGTTTTTAATTTCAGCATCTAATTATTTATTAATACACTCATTGTGTCCATGTCTATTACATTAATGTAATTTTACCATTTATAAAAATTATTTATTAATGTTTCTTTTCCCAAATATATGTACTTATGGTTGGAGAGATTCTTAAAGATTTTATTTTATTTTATATATAAGCAAATTTATTAAAAGAGAATACGGTCGTACTCAAATTCATCACAATTAAAATGGCCTTTTACAGCGCTTTTCCAAATAAGCGCTGTAAAAGGTCTCTTTATTTTATTTTTCAAAGAGCCTTTTACAGCGATTTATAACAAAAGCGTTGTAAAAGGCTTTAAAATAATATTCATCAGACACCTAACATGACTTTCTCTAACAGAATTTTCTTCAAACACCTTGTACGCATCATGGGAATCCCCAAAAGTGTACCAAAGTCACAAAACACATTCTTCTCTCTGTACCTCAAGCTCCTCAGTCTTCAATCTTCTGGTGAGATCCAGCTCAATCCTATTCGCATTTCTTTCTATTCTCTTCGTACTCATATTTCTCACACTGTGTCTATAATTGTGCATTTCGTGAGAGGCATCGTTTGTAATTTTCTTCTTATATACAAACCACTACTATTTGATTTGTTTGTTTGATCAAACTAATATAATTTAAGTCATTATCGCAATAATAAAAATAAAGATGATTATTAAAATTTAATGTTAACAATTATTTCAACATGTAGTTGATAATTTGTACAATTACTAATTGGACTTAAGAGATGGAATACTATTGCTATTAGCAGTTTGAATATAAACATTTGGCTTAGCCTTCTCAACATCCTTCCACATATCAAACACTTCCTTATCACAAATCACAAGCCTTAAAGACTTCAATGAAATAGCAGACTTTGGTACACTTACAGAAGTAAACACAACAAAAGTGTCTCATAACTTACACTACTACTTTTGTAAAAGCAGGTTTCAAATAATCTCCTTCCTGAATAAAACCAGAATAAAACAATAATTCAGATTACAACAATAATTCAGATTACATGCATGGCTTATATAAAACAATTAAACATGTACATTAAGATGCCCTTCTTCTTTTCCTGGTGGGATTCACATTTGTTTGTCCATTTACAATACGAAACGATGGGTTAATCCAAATTCCCTCATCATGATCATCTCTAAGATATAAACCGTCATCAGTTGAATCAATTTCATGTGGTTGTTGTGATGTTGCAAATAAAATATCATTACCAACATCTTCATCATTATTGTTATCATCACTTATTTTATTGGTCAATAGGACAACAAACCATTTATCATCAGAAGGATCAGTGACATAAAACACTTGTTGAGCTTGCGACGCTAAAATAAAAGGCTCGTCTTTGTATCCCACCCTATTAAAATCCACAAGCAAGAATCCTGACTCATCAATCCGAACGCCATTATTATTATAGACCCACTTGCAACCAAATATGGGAACACGAAACATTGTGTAGTTTAACTCCCATATGCACTCGATAACCCCAAAATATGATAGATTTGCATATATTGGGTTTTTGTCTTTTGCACTAGAGACATGCATCGCTTCAGCTACGAGAGTGACTCCACTATTTTGCATAGTGGTCTGATCATCTTGTTCTTTGGTATAAAATGTGTAGTCGTTAATAACATAACCAGTGTAAGAAAAGACATGTAAGCTCGGACCATTTGCTAGCCACCTCAATCTCTGTGAAATTGATCCGGGGTCTATATCAAATTTTGACTTTATGTGATTTTTTAACCATGTTATAAAACTTTGATTGTGCTCTCGAGTTATCCAATTTTGATTCCTATTCATGTTCAAATGAGATAACTGATCCATGTGTATTGTAACATACGGTTGAACCTCATCATCATTGTGCAGAACATACAATTGTGCATGCTCCCATTCTGTTCTTGATATAGTCATCAGTCTCCTTCCAATTATCCCTTCTCCTGATATTCTTCCCGAATGACAAGACATGGGAAGCCCTATGGATTCAACATTGGACAAATATTCAGTGCAAAATTCAGCAGCCTCTTCAACAATGTATCGTTCAGCAATACAACCTTCTAGTCGACTTCTACTTTTTACGTACCCTATTAATATTTTCATATATCGTTCTATCGGATACATCCATCTCATATAAGCTGGCCCACAAAGTTGTGTCTCCTTAACCAGATGAACAGTAAGGTGAACCATTATATCAAAAAATGATGGTGGGAAATACATTTCAAGCTCACACAAAGTAACAACAATTTCCCTCTACAATGTCGGTAATTTCTGAGGGTCGATCACTTTACTACAAATTTCCCTGAAGAAGAAACATAATCTAGTCAAGGCTACTCGAACTTTTTCAGGTAAAATGGAACGTATACCTATTGGTAGCAAATGCTCCATTAGAATATGACAATCATGGGTCTTCAAACCTTTTAACTTGAGGTCTTTCATACAAACCAAATTTTTAATGTTCGAAGAGTATCCTTCTGGAACATTAACTTCGTGTAGAAATTTACATAAAACAATTTTTTCGTTTCTAGATAGAGTATGAGTGACTGGAGGTAGATTTGTGCGATTTTCTTTCTTTACTGGAGCCAATTCATTTCTTATTCCCATATCGACCAAGTCCAATCTTGCGTTGATGCCATCTTTAGACTTTCCTGGAACATTGAGTAACGTACCAATAACACTATCAAATACATTTTTTTCAATATGCATCACATCGAGGAAATGTCTTATATACAATGACTTCCAATATGGCAATTCAAAGAAAATTGACTTTTTCTTCCACCTAGTTTTGACCAGCTCTCCCGCAAAAGGTTTGCCAAATTTATTGGTCAAACCTTGTACTTTTTCAAGTATTTGATATCCATTTGGTGCTAAAGGAGCTTTACCTTCCTCTGATTTTCAATTAAATGCATTTCTCCACCCACAATACTGATGACTATAAGGTAAAAATCTACGATGTCCAAGAAACACATTCTTCTTACAATGTTTCAACCGCATCCAATTTGTACTCTCTTCACATATAGGACATGCACACTAACCTTTAATGCTATATCTTGATAAATTACCATATGCTGGAAAATCATTAATTGTGCCGAACAACATAGCCCTCAAATTGAAACATTCTTTCTTATACCCATCATAAACTTCCACACTTGTCTCCCACACACATTTTAAATCTTCGATTAGAGGAGTCAAGTATACGTCGATATCATTCCCCGGTTGTTTGGGTCCAGAAATTAACAAAGACAACATCATAAACTTACGCTTCATACATAACCATGGAGGTAGGTTATATATTACCAAAATCACAGGCCACATGCTGTGTGAGATGCTTTGAAGTCCATGTGGATTCATTCCATCAGTAGAAAGTGCAAGTCTTAGATTTCTTGACTCTACCCCGAATTCAGGATACTCGTGATCAATTTTTGCCCATTATGGGGAATCTGCAGGGTGTCGAAACATTCCATCTCTAATTCTTTCATCTGCATGCCATGTCAAGTGTTTTGAATCTTCTTCACTGCGATACATGCGCCTAAATCTTGGTATTATAGGAAAATACCACACGACTTTTGCTGGAGTAGATTTTTTCTTCTTATATCGAGAGATATTGCATTTCGGACACGCCTTAAGTAGTTCATATTCATTTCGAAATAAAATGCAATCGTTAGGACACACATGAATCCTTTCGTAACTCATGCCAATAGAACACAAAATCGGTTTAGCCTCGTAGGTTCGACTGGGAAGTTCATTATCATCTGGCAACATATCTTTTAAGAGTGTTAACAATTTTGTAAAGCTTGTATCAGACCATCCATTACTCGCTTTTAAGTTGTACAACTTTAATATCGCCGACAATCTTGTGAATTTAGTACAACCATTATATAATTCTTTCTCTGCATCACTCAACAAACTTTCAAACATTTTAGGACAATCTCGAAGATCTTCTTCAACTGCTTTTGCGATCTCATCAACTCGGTCTGGCTCATATGTATATGTATCGAAGTCAGTTGAAGCATATGTCGAACTATTCTCAAAATTAATGTTTCCTTTTTTTTTCTCACCATGTCTTATCCAACATGTGTAGCTTTGATCAATTCCATTACATACTAGATGTCCTTCTAATTCATCTTCTCTAACACGTTTTCCAAAACAACATTTTAAACAAGGACAAACTACTCTATTTGGATCTTTTGCATTCTTCACTACAAACTCAACAAACTCCTTCACTCCAATTTCATACTCTTTTGACAATCGATTGGCTGACATCCATTTCCTATCCTTATTATACCACCTATATAAATGCATTTACAAAACTAATAAGCTTTAAATGCAGTTACAAAACTAATAAACATATCAACAAGTTTCAAAAAGAAACCAATATCAACTAACAATTTCAAAACAGAACAGATCATGTGGTATGAGTTTTTGACAATTTCAAAACATAACAGATCATGTGGTATATATGTGTAGAAGAGATTTAATATATATATATATATAACAATTTTTAGTTTTCAATTATTAAAAAACTAAAGATTTTTTGATAAAAACAAATTAAAAAATACCTGAGACCGTAGATGGCCGCACAGTACGTAAAGGATATTAGGGTTCAATTATTTGAAAGATGAAGATGATATGAGGGTTTCCAACGTATATAATTATTTGAAAGATGTATTTTACAACGCTTGTGAAAAAAGCGCTGTAATAGGTAGTTAAATTCAA
This sequence comes from Cicer bijugum, assembly GCA_037974875.1. Taxonomy (NCBI): domain Eukaryota; kingdom Viridiplantae; phylum Streptophyta; class Magnoliopsida; order Fabales; family Fabaceae; genus Cicer; species Cicer bijugum. The sequence continues at coordinate 7,600,543 of JBBPBT010000623.1, forward strand.
TGAAATCGCATGTATTTTACAGCGCTTGTGACAAAAGCGTTGTATTAGGTAGTTAAATTCAATGAAAGCGCATATATTTTACAACGCTTGTGACAAAAGCGTTGTAATAGGTAGTTCAATTATTTGAAAGCGCATGTATTTTACAGTGCTTGTGAAAAAAGCGCTGTAAAATAATACGCGAAAGCGCTTCATTTTACAGCGCTTTTTTGACAAGCGTTGTAAAAGCCTTATAACGTTATGCGCAAACGTTATATGACCTACAACAGCGCTTCTTTTACAACGCTTGTCATCAAAAACGCTGTAAATGGCTCCGTTATTTTTAAAATATATTTACAACAGCGCTTGTGTTTAGCAAGCGCTGTAAAAGGAGCGTTGTTAAATGTCATTTTTGGCGTAGTGTCATAGTGAAATCGATCGTTTTGTATTTTATCGTCAATCAGCCCAATGGTGCACTTATCTTATTGTTTATGTGGATGACATTGTTATAATTGGTAGTGATCAGTAAGGAATACTCTACTCTAGTTGAGACAACATATTTCAAATCGGTTTCAGGCTAAAGACCTCGGTAAACTCCGTTATTTTTTTGGGTATTGAGATAGCCCAATCCAAAGATGCTATTAAATGTTAAAGAAAATATGCTATGGATATTCTTGAAGAAAGATGTCTATTAAATGTCAAGTTAGTATATACTCCTATGGATCCAAATGTCAAAATCCTGCCTAGAAGATTAGGATCTAGAAATTAGGCTGAGACACTTAACATGTGACTTGAACTTTTGAACTTTTAGATTAGGTTAGAAGCAACCATTTTTTATGTATCATAATTCTAAATTAAAAATACAAACATAAAATACAAACCGTGTAATCTTGATTTGGCCAACTATATACAACTAAATAGTTATATACTAGTACACAATTCGTGGAAATTTCAGTTTTGAGATGTGGTTTTGGCATCACACTCCACAATCACTATTTTTATGGTGTATTGGTCTACATGCAAACCGCTTTGTATCTTGCATCATTATCATGCTCTAGCGCTCTTATTATTTCAAATAACCTCTCATTTGTTTTTAAGAAATTCACTTTGATAATCTTGGTTTAACCAAATAGCAACCCAAGTGACAATACAATCAAGTGTCTTACCTTTAAAGTCGACCGTTTGAAGAGCTTTGGCTATTCATCATATCAACATTATTTCATTTTTGTACCAATACAAAATTTCAAATTAATGGTTGTGTAGGGTAAATGTGACTATGATATCAAATAATTTAGATTAGTCATCCTAGTCTATTTTTGTTTGAATAAGGGTGATCTAATTGCTTAATTAAGTGTGAGTGGTTAAATTACACATTAATTATAAATATAAATATTAGATAAATATGTAGTGTCAAAATGTCTTATAATCTATATCTTTAATACCTTAAAATTTTGAGTAAAAATATAAAGTATATGCAGAGAAAGTATCTTTTGATCTTGAAATTTTGTAGCTGTTGCTAGTCTCGGTGTTGATCCAAACTCCCGACACCAATTTCTAAATTATCCAGACGAAGGTAAATAACGAAAGATACTCCCACTAAAGACATGAATCCAAAGTAGATGATAGGTGACTTCACATGAAAGCAGTGAATCAGGACTAAACAGATCCATTTCCCGCTCCTTAATTGGCCTGCCATGATTAACAACAAAATCGACAATGTCTTATTCACGAGAATATGACCATTTCCAACTCTCCTTGTTTTCATTACAAACATTTTCATATTCTTGTCTTCTTTCTCTCTTGGAATGTGTGTTTGATTCCCTTTCCCTTTTTTATGTACACTTTTGTCAATTTCCATTGGATTTTGTTCATCCTTGGAACTGATTCATGATAGTGATATCACCATAAATATTCTTTACATTGTTTTTAATTAGCTTCATTACCACTAGACAAAATAATTTTCCCCTAATAACAGTACAAATCTTTGATTCAAAAGCAAGCAAAAATTATTGGATTTAAAAATATTATAAAATAATGTAACAAGAGAATCTTCCTTTATTTCGTGGGCCATTATATAATTGCATGCAATCAGACACCAGCCAGTACTCTTTCATTTCACATTTAATTGAGTTTGACACATGATGAAAAATAAGTCTCTATAAACAATGGTTTATTAAAATAATAAATATCTATTTTAAAATATGAGATAAATTATGAGACCAATTTTGAGTTTGTACACAATTTATCATTAAATTAGGTAAATCATGAATAAATTGTTTTGAAGTGATGTGACTCTATAGCATTCACTTAAACAACTTTAGATTAAGTTTACACTTAGATATGTGCTTTACTCTAAAAATTTCAACCAAACATGTCATGTTAATTAACCAAAAGGAAGGGAAAAAAAAATGTAAGAACCCTTTTATTTTTTACTATCAAAATTTCAACAAAACATATCATATATTAATTAACCAAAAATAAAAGTAAGAACACTTTTATTGTTTCATATAAAAATTTTCAAGCTCAACCAGAAAAATTATGCTTGATATATATCCTATTTTATACATCAAGTTTACCAAAAACACATTGTTTTCAACTTTAGCAACTCTTTAGCACAATGTTTTCACACCCTCTTGATTTCATTTGTGCTAAAGTAAATTCCAATCTCAAAACTCTTATTTTATTTGGATCAATTGAAGTGTTGGTGCTCCAACCATGGCCATAATCCAGATTGATCATCAATGCCACAAAACATGTTACTCAAGCTCTCTTCTTTAACCATATGATCATTAATCTTTTGGCACTGAATGTGATCTTGCCTTGAATTGGTTTGAAAGAGTTGAGCAACTCCTGTTGGTCTAGAAGAAGATGGAAACAGGTTTCTGCTTGTTTGTTGAGTGGATAAGGGACTATCAATAGCTTGTGTCCTTGTTGAGATATCTAACTTTATTTCTGAACTGTTTTCACTTCTGTTGCTGCTTGATCCCTCTGTTTCTTTATTAAGGTTTATTGATTCTGTTGGTTCTCTACTTTTCAGTGCCAATATCTGAAAACATTGACATTAGTAAAATTAGTACATCATAAAATTCCACAAGTAACAAACTTTTATGCTTAGACTATAATGTTAAAATAGTATAAGTGTGCGTTTGGAATCACAGTGAATTTCACAGACTTCCATACAATTTGTATTTTGTTGAAGTTTTAAATTATAGTTTTTATTAAAATTACAGTGGCATGTCGTAATTCTGTTGAATTTAGTGTGAACCCAAACATGCATTAAAACAATTGAGATGAGACACTTTAATTTTGTTAAAGTTATTGTGAATCAGAACATGCAGTAAAACAATTGAACAAACTTGTCATGTGATGATGAGTCAAATGATTTTTTTTTCCAAAATGAGGAATCCATGCAAGAGAAACATGAGTGGAAAGCAGAAACCAGCTTTAATGAAGTAACTGTGTAATGATAGGGAAAAAAAGAAGCTTTTTAAAAAAGTTATCATTAGTTGGTGAAATTGATGAAAGGAAAAAGAAGTTTGAAAAGCATGAAATTTCTTTTACACTAAAATATCCTAATAATCATCATGATTTCCTACTTTATTGTACAGAATCAAAACAACATCAATATCTCTATATGTCTATTTCCTAATTGTATAACAAAAGTTTTCTTTCTCTTCTTAGTTTCCTTCTACCATAATATAACAATCAGAGTTTTAAATAAAGGGTTGTGATTGCAAATTAAATTGTGATATAATGGCTTTTGATGTCGGCAATTGAAGGCACCCCAATTGTATTTAACTGTGATTCTCTGTAACCATTACGGTTATTTTAAAACTCTGGATAACAACATACTAGTACTTTGAAAAAATTTATATAAATGATAACAAATCTGTTATTGGGGAATCCAATTAGATCATGAATAAAAAGAAGAAAAATTACAAAACAAATTACACAAACCTCTGCCTGAAGTTTTTGGTTCTGAGCTTGAAGTGCATCATTATCAGCCTTAATAGAATCATATTGTCTTTTAAGAACATCATAGTCTTTTTCCAATTGCTTTGTCTTCCACCTAGCCCTTCTGTTCTGAAACCATATAGCAACCTGTCTTGGTTGTAATCCAAGAGCCCTTGCCAGTTGCATTTTCCTCTCAGGTTCAAGCTTGTTTCCTAACTCAAAACTCTTCTCAAGTGTCTTCACTTGCTCCATGTTAAGCCTCCTCTTCTTTTCCCCTAATTGTGATCCATCATCAGATAATTCTTCCTCAACATTTGCTTCTTCTCCAAGTTCTATCCCTGAAAATGACATAGATCTCTTTCCTAAAAATGATACTCCTCCTCCTACATCAACATTTAAAAACAAAAGTTATTAGTTTTGTGTGAGGGTGTTTTGACCCAAAGACAAACACCAAATACGACACTGGTAGTAATTTTGATACATTTAAAGTAATTGAATGTAATCACATGTGGTGTTGTAGTGTTGGGTGTCGGAAACTCGACGGATAGTTTTATATTGCAGTCCGCAACCGCAATTGCGGCCACAATATTTCCGCAATTGTGCTACATAGATCAGTGTTATAAGTATTACAGAGAAAGAGATTACCATGGTAGTCTTGGGGTGCACATGAGGTTATAATTGAGTTGAGTGAAGGTGGAGTTTGATGATCATCTTGATGAGAAGTTTGTAGCATGAAATTTGTTGGAAAGAATGCCATATCATTTCTAGCCTAAATCCTCTCTAGTTGCTACTAATCTTTCTTCAATAGCTAAATCATATTCTAATCCACATGTTGAATCACAAGAGAAGATTAATTGTTCAATGTTATCTTAAGCCACATATTAAATATTGGCTTATACACTTAGCACTTTGAAAGAGAGTTTCTGTGTTGGTGCCTATTTGGAAAAATTTGAACCATGTTGTTGTGGAAGCAACTATTTGACAAAGATCTTATGCTGAATTGAAGAGCTTTTGTTCTATTAGGTGAATATGTAAATTGGAAATGGAAATTGAGAGGAAAGAGTTTGAGGAAAAAGAGAGTGAGGGAGAGGAGAAGAAATGTTTGAATCGATATTTCTATACATCAACTTCAATATATATCATTGGAATTTATTTATTTTCTTATTGTATGTAAAAAAGTTGTAACTGTTAAATTAAAAGAAAGAAGAAAAACAAGCAATGGAAGAGAGAGAGAGAGAAAAAAAAAAGACAGAAACTCTATATTTTTTATAAAATTATGGAATAACTTATTATAATAAAAAAATATTAAAAATTATTTTACAACTCTCATATACGAGATTTAAACTTAGTTCTTTGAAATTATAATGTTAAAATTTATTATCGCTAAAAACCACACATGGAAAACATAAATAAACTTTAATTCATTTTATTTTCTATTTTATGTACATGAAAAGGAAAAACAGCTAGCTAGATGAGCTTTTCTTTTTTAGAGTGAATGTGCATGCTGGTTATTAGATGTCATAATGGCGTTTAGCGTTTGGAAAAAGAAATAAAGAAATAAAAAATATTATTTATGAAAAGCAAAAAAAAATCTAAATTCTCTGTATCAACCTGTCTAATATTCTATTCTAGTGAGTAGGGTTCTTCATGTTTGGTTTATTTTAAAAATCAAACTAT
>JBBPBT010000623.1:7610802-7626359 GCA_037974875.1 Cicer bijugum
GGTTTGTATTTTACATTTTATTTCATCAAATAAATGTAAGTATCATTATATGTTGAAAAATAAATTAACAATTACAGTATAATGAGTCAAACAATAATCCTATATAATAAATTATCATACAAATTTTATAAAATATTTTAAAAATTAAATTAGATAATTGTGACAAACATAATTTTCTCTCATTTTAGTTTTTCTAATCATATTTAATTATTACAAATCAATAAAATAATATTATAAGATAACTCTATTTATAATACATAAAATATTATTTATAAAACTTATAAAATTAATTAATTAATATCCGCGCAACGTGCGGACCATAATCTAATTCTAAAATAAAACATGAGTGAATAATAACCGGATAAAATTAAAAAAAATGAATATATATCTAACTGTTTAATAAATGAATTGAATTATAACTTTATTTTAATTAAATATTTAAAATGAATTTCAATTTAGTTATGAATTTGAAACTTATAATCGGATTATTTATACATCCCTAGTGGTGAGTGCTTACTTGTAATTATTTTCCTAATGATAAATAATCGGATTATTTATACATCCCTAGTGGTGAGTGCTTACTTGTAATTATTTTCCTAATGATAAATAAGGTTCTTACTTAGGAGACAAGAAGTGGGGTTTTCCTTTATAAAGTTGTATTTAAATATAATATAGTTATTATAGAAATGGAGTTGCATGTCATTGATTCCATTTTTAAAGGCAAGGAAATGGAGATTCATATGATATGGTTATTTAATCTAAAGTGGTGAATTTTGAAATAAAAAAAAAGGAAATTTTTACTATTCATTTTTTTCTTCATAAAATTATAAACAAAAAGCATGAGATTGGCGGGTGTACATTCTAATAGTGGTGAAAAGAAACTTACTACTACAAAGAAAATTTACTAATAGATACACTGACATACACAATATATATATAATCATATCAATTTTTATATATATACAAATATATGTGCTATTTTGTTAATATATTATTATTAATATCAATACAGTCTAATTTGTAAATGTGTTATACTTAAAATTTAGATAAAATATATTTTTATTTATATTTATATTTATGACCAGAGATAATATGCAATAATAATAATAAAAATATTTTTACAAAAATGTTTAATGAAATATCATTATTTAAATGTTGAACTATTACAATAGAATTTTATGCAATATATATATCAATAAAAAATTTCAACCCCTATTGGATTGATTTATAGATCCGTCTTTTAAAATATTTGATACATAAATCTCTCTTTTTTCTATCAAAAATTTAACTGAAAATTTCCAACTTTCTTTCATATTTATTTGAAAAAAATTGATTCAAGATATCCTAGTTTGCACCGTACAACAACAATAAAAACCACTAGATCTAGAGAGCTAGTTTTCACGCACTTATTACGTGGATACAATAATGGAACTGAACCGTGTGATTTAAATCAGAAGATCGAGATTTTATACTATGTGAAACTGCTGAGATCTACTACAAATTTAGAGTTATTGGATGGTAAATTGACGGACGAGATTCATTGTTTCATTAAACTGTGAAAATTTGCAACTACAGCTAATCATAATCCTAAATCCATGTTGCAAGTTAGTTGTAGGGGGATCTTTGTCAAATAGATTAGCTAAAATTAATATAAAATAAAAAAAGAGAAATAGGTGAATTAATAAAGGGGGTAAATTGAAGAAGAGAAGAGAAGAGAGAGGAATATTGAAGGGAATGGGTCCAATGAAGAGGGGCAGGGTTTGTTACCTAACCCACCAACAAGTATCGTGTGCATGCATTAGGACGAAGCTATTTCGCATCAACCATTATCTCATTTCATTCATCAGTTTCATCCCTCTCACTCCCCTATCTCATTCAACATGTCTTTGTGATATGAGGGATGAAATTCAAAACCCCAAGCTAAGCTAAACTTGTTTTTGTGTGCGTTGTTATTACATACATACCCCACCAGAGCTGTTCTTATTTGTCCTTTTCCCTACCATATAATATGTCCATTTACATCCCACATTTCCACTGTTCCTTCCACTATAGCTACTGTCATTGCCAACTTCCTTCAATTTGGCTTCAACTACATATCTTTTATATTTTCAATTTTTTTTTTAAATTACAATAATATCATAAAAAAGGGGAACGTTATTTTCGTCATGTATTTTATTTTATAATATTTGTTTTATTTTATTTCATAATAACCACTTGTGATTTAAATTTTAAAATTTAAACTGTATATATCAATATTTGTTGGCTAGTTTTTTTTTTAATAAATATAGGGTTGAAACTCGAATGATAAAAAAATGGAAGACTTCATAAATATATAAATGAAGAAATGACTAATAAGTTTGTCAAATGGAGGACATTAAAAAATTAAGAAATGATTAACAATTGATCATAAATCACCTAATCATAATTTAAGTTTGTTAAAGAATTCCTCTGCCTTTTATTTACATCTCAAAAAAAGATGATAAATGCTAACTTGTCAATTACCCTGCAGCATCCTCTTGATATACTTCACAAGCGATAACCAGAAGCACCCAAATACTATATACTATTGATGTAGTTAATTATCGATCCATGTGCAACTCAACATGAGACAAGCCTACGGACTTCAAACAACATCAAATACCTTATAATTATTTAATTCGTAAGTTGCATATTTTTATATACGCATTTTTTATTAAAAAAATATTTAAACTATGTCCTCCCCTGCTCCAAGCTTTATAAATATACAACATAAATGATCATACACAATTAAAATCTATTAAAACAAAACCAAGCATATTTTTTAAATAGCGGGCCAAATATGGGACTTAACATAGAGATCTTAACAATTGTGCAAGAAAACTTTAAAATATAAAAAATTCAAGCAGGGTTTGTTATCTACAACGTCATCAACATTTTTTATTTTCTTTCATGAGCCTCTTCGAAAACAGTTCTACAAAACTTAGTCCAAGCAATTGAAACTAATAATTTATTATTAATTAATATTATCCGTTTTCTTTTACCAAATAAAATTCATAATTAATTATCTAATTGTTTAAGGAGCCTCTCAAGCTAAGCATAAATGTTAAAGTTATAAACAAACATACTTTGAATACATCATCGAAATAATAGAATCGTTTCGAGATGTCAATTTATTTATAATTTTTTCAACTAAAGGTTTTTTTAGATGAACAACCAGTTTAGGTTTGCCTTTAAAGATGAGGACACCAAGTTAATCAAAAGGCCAATAGTTGCTAAAATAAACTCATTTTAAGCTTCAAAAATGAAATTCATAGCAATTTAGTAGGCGGCACCATTCTTTAGTACAAACTCCAAATAACAATCTCGTTGTATATTCCAAGCGCAACAAGACATCTAAAAGCTATTTTGTGAGAATCTTTTTTAGCCACAAATATATTATTATAGCATGAATATCTATCCATAAATGTAAGGATAGCATGGCTAGCCACAACATCAACTAAGATGTACCTGGCCATCCTTCTTGGTAATAAGAACTGTGTTGGAGAGACACTCAACATATCTAGTTGTTTTGAGAAACGTTACTTTGAGTAGCCTTTCAATTCCTACTTTGATTTGAGGCATCAATTGTGATTAAACCTTCTTGGAGGTTTTTGTGTGGCATATATATGTTAAAATCAAGTTAGTTCGAACAACAATTACACTTAATTTTGTTTTGATAATAGCAAAGCATATAAGAGTATAAGATTTTTGCTTAAGTTGTAGATCCTCTAGTCATTAGTATTGAACTTGCTCCTGTTGAAGTTAATCATTTAACTGAATCCTTTAGGACCAAGCAACACAACTTTTGTTTACATGGCCCTGGTGATCAGTCTTTGGATCGTCTAGTGTAGCATTTTCTCTGGTGTAATGTTTATGTTGGTGCAACATGAAGTTAATTTTTATATCTAGAAGAATCAGCAAGATGCAACATTTATTGAGGATTCTTAAAATAATTTAGAAATAATCTAGAAGAAGTTATAAGCACTCAGAAAAGACAACCACAATTAATCAATTTTGAGTTTTGTCACACTTGTCAATTTCAGTACAAGGTCGTATAAGTCATGCACGTATAAGTCTAATGGCCACCAGGATGACTAAAACGAATCCTATAATGAAGATGAAGAACATGCAAATATGGCTCCAATGATAGATGCCTACTATGACTCTGATTCTGACAAGGAATTTGTTGATGAGGAAAGTAAAGACTCAATTAAATGTGGGTACATAAGAACAAAATAATCTATCTTCCAAATATCCTTAACAAAAAAGTTGAAACACCACTCATGTTACTTGGACAATGGATGCTCACATTACATGATGGAGAAAGATACATATTCCAAAAGTTGACCATCAAGGAAGTAGGATTTGAAAAGGATAAAATCATAGGGTGTGGCAGAGTAGTTAATGGTTCTATTTTTTTTATTTATTTAAAATATTCTATTTGTAAAAGAATTAATGCATAATCTACTTAGCATAAGTCAATTAAGTGAAAGTGGTTATGATTTTGTCTTCAATCAAAAGTCATGTACAACAATTAGTCAATCATATCGATCTATACTATTTACTGCTCCGAGGGAAAAAAAATATTTATAAAATAAATTTATCGGATTAAGAAAAACAATAAGTAAAGTTTCTTATGTCAGTGAATGAAGAATAACTTATTTGTTACAAAAGGCTAGGTCATGGCATTTTGAGATTAATCTCAAATTTAAAAAGACTTAACCTACTTAAAGGCTGGTCAAATCTAAGATATGAATTGAATGTTCTCTATGAGGCATGTCAGAAAGGGAAACAGTCAAAATTATCATGTGCTTCAAAGAATGTTGTTTCCACTTCTAGACCACTTTAACTTTTGCACCTTGATTTAATTAGCCCAATAAGGACTGCCTCTGTCAGTGGTAAAAAGCATGGACTTGTTATTTTTATAACTATTCTAGGTGGACATGGGTAAAGTTTCTTAAAAACAAGGAATAGTCACATAAAGTTTTCACTACTTTATGCAAACAAGAGAAAAATGAAAAAAGTTTTCGTATTATAATATTCTACACAATATTTCTTCAACTAGAACACCCAAGCAAAATGTGTGTTGTAGAAAAGAAAAATAGATCTCTTCAAAAAATAGCAGCACCATGATTCATGAAATGAATGAATGTTGCCAAACACTTATAGCAGAGGTCGTGAACACTACATGTAATATTCATAATAGAATCTATTTAAGAGTTATACTTAATAAGACACCTTATGAGTTGTGGTAAGGAATAAAATCTAACATTTAATTATTTCAACAATGTAATAGCATATGTTATATTTTGAACAAGATAGAGAATCTTGATAAGTATGATTGACGATATCAAAAGTGCACCCTTTTTAAATATTATGAAAGGTCAAAAGCCTATAGAGTATACATTAAATAGACACTAAATGTTGATGATTCAATCCATGTCAAGGTTGATGACAAAACGCTTGATCATAAAAATTCAAAGTTTGATGAAGATTTTGCAGATTTACAAATATAAGAGGAACCATAGAAATCATAGGAAACAACAAAGTCTCCCTCTAAAGAACCAAAAGAAGTACTTGACAATATCAGGACAAGCAATGATGAACCATCTATAAGTCAAAGCCATATGTAACTTAAACTTCAATAGAATTACAAATCGTCAAATCCAAACTCTTTGATCATAGGAAATTTAAGTGATCTTATCAACATCATGTATGATTTTAAAGAAACATCAATATTCAAATTTTTTCTTGAAATTGAGCCTGCAATAATAAACGAAGCTCTATGACATGATGATGGATTACAGCCATGCAAGAAAAACTAAATCAATTCAAGAGAAATTATGTATGGGATCTTGTACCCGAGCCCAACGAAAAACTGTCGGTTAAAAACCCTGCACCCTACTAATCAGGGAAAACCCGCACCCGCCCCCGTTTCATAGCGGGTGTAAAATTTAAGCACCATCTCCGCCCGCAACGGGTCTCGGGTTTCCCCTCCCGCACCCACTATAATATATAAAATTATAAATTTAAAAATCATATTTATTATAATAAAATAATTATTATTAAATAATAATAAAATAAAAAAATATTTTATATAGAGATAAAATTATAATTTTTAATATTTAAAAAAAATATTAAATATATTAAATAAGTATTTGTATATAAAATTAAAAAATTACAATAATAATACTTGCGGGGCGGATTTGGGTGCGGGGGCGGGGTGGATATCACCACCCCCAAACCTGCCCCCGCTCCCGAATTTTAATGTCGGGGAAAATCCGCACCCGCACCCAATTAATCCCCGCCCAAATCAAGCGGGTTTGGGTGGGTACCCACAGATGCAGATTTTAATGTCATTCCTAGTTAGAACCAAATGGATTTTCATAAACAAAAATGAGAAAAGTGAAGTGGTAAGAAATAAAGCTAGACTTGTAGCTCAAGGTTATACTCAACAGGAATGTATTGATTATACTGAAACTTTTTCCCCTGATCAACGTTAGAAGTAATCGGGGTTTATCTTTCATTTACAATTTTTAATAAAATTATTTTATATCAAATGGACGTGAAAAATGCATTCCTTAAAGGTTATATTAATGAAGAAGTGTGTGTTAAACAACCTCGTGGCTTTGAGGATGATGAATTTCAAAATCATATTTTCAAACTAAAGAAACAAGCTCCAAAAGATTAGTATGATAAAATAGTCAACTTTATATTAAAAAGTGATTTTGAAAGAGGTCAGATTGGTATGTCCAAGTATATGAGCATGCAATAATAAACGAAACTCTATGAAATGATGATGTATTATGACCATGGAAGAAAAACTAAATCAATTCAAGAGAAATTATGTATGGAATCTTGTACCCAATCCCAACGAAAAACTGTCTGTTAGAACCAAATGGATTTTCATACACAAAAATGAGAAAAGTGAAGTGGTAAGAAATAAAACTAGACTTGTAGCTCAAGGTTATAGACAGCAGGAAGATATTGATTATACTGAAACTTTTTCCCTTAAGCAAGGTTAGAAGTAATCGGGGTTTATCTTTCATTTACAATTTTTAATAAAATTATTTTATATCAAATGAACGTGAAAAATGCATTCCTTAAAGGTTATATTAATGAAGAAGTGTGTGTTAAACAACCTCATGGCTTTGAGGATAATGAATTTCCAAATCATATTTTCAAACTAAAGAAACAGGCTCTAAAAGATTGGTATGATAAAATAATCAACTTTATATTCAAAAGTGATTTTCAAAGAGGTCAGATTGGTATGTCCAAGTATATGTTGATTATAATATTTGGTCCTACTAATGATAAGCTTTGTCAAGAGCTTTCTAAGTTAATGTAGAATGATTCGAGATGAGCATGATGGGATAACTAATTTTTTTTCTTGGAATCTAAATTCATCAAAGCTCAAAAGGAGTATTCATTCATCAGACCAAGTATACAAGAGAACTTCTTAAGAAATTTAAGATGGATGAATGCAAATTGATGCTTACACCTATGCATTCCATATGTTCTCTTGATAAAGATGAATCCGGTAAAAAGGGGGATCAAAAGGTATATAAAGCTCTACTTAACTACATCTAGACCTGACATTATGTTTAGTATGTGTGATTGGAGATAAGTTAGAAAGAAAAAGTACAAGTAGTAGTTGTACATTCCTTAGTAAAAATCTGATTTCATGGTCAAGTAAAAGATAAAGAACCATTGATCTATCTACAACTGAAGGAGAATATATTTCAACAGCCTAGTGCAACACTCAATTGTTGTTGATTAAATATCAACTAGAAGACTTCAAAATTAATGAGAGTAACATTTCTATCTTCTATGACAATATTTCGGCTATATGTTTAACCAAAAATCTAATTTTACATTCAAGAGAAAACATACATTGATTAAACATTACTTTATAAGAGATTATATTCATAGGGGTATTTTAGACATTATAATTGTTGGCACTAATCATCAGTGGCAGATATTTTGATAGAGTGATGTTGGAATCCTATGTGTTAACACATGCATGGTGGTTATTGTTGTTCGCTTTTAGAAACTCAAATGTTTTATAAAAGACACCAACACTCAAGTCACTCACTGCCCTCACATATTTTCCACACTTAGGCAATCTTTTCAAATATTAGAAACCTCATTTAAGCTCTCTTGAGATCTCCAATGGCTTCAAATATGCTTTTTATTTTACCCTATGCAACATTTCTCCTGCCCCCAATGTGTCATGTAATATGGATCAACTTGATTCCCTTAATGAACTTCAAGCTTATTTCGCTAATCTCGTTGAGAACGGGTTCAACTTCATTGAAGATTTTGCAAGTATTGGATGATGTGAGTACTTTAACCTAGATCCATTTTCTGCAGTAGACATTCTAGTTACACAATTTCATAGGTTTGTTGATCTAAACAAAGATGGAGAAGTCTCTAGTGTGCTTTTAGGGCTTCCTATAAAAATCACTCATCAAACCATTATTGCTATTACCAAATGCTTGTATGAACGCATGATAATTGAAAATGAATATGAATCAAGGGTTGGATCCACTAAAATCAATAAATAACTTTTTGAAGATCCCAAGATCAACTACAAGTAGTCAATCTAAAGCGCATATATAGGATGCTCTTCAAGATTCTGATATGATGTTTAGTGCCTAAAGGTGGCTTTGTTGATCATGTCAGCAAAGACCATAAGGGATTGATATTAAATATCTCCTAGAAGATCAAGAAAACATTTCCAAACTTGGTACTTGAGCAAATGAGGTCCTGTAACATCAACTCCAGATTAGGAAAGATCAAAACTATTCCCTACTCATGATTCATCACAGTTGTGCTAATGAGGACTCATCTCACTAAGGTTGTAGAAGATGTAAGAGGAGTTATTCAAGATGGGCACTTGATATCTTCCTTTGCATAAGTATTCAACGTCCAAAATATTGTCAAAATGAGGCTGATTATTATCAAGGACATCATAAAACCAAGCACTAAAGTCAAGTGCCTCACATGACAATCTTGCATATCTCAATATGTTCTATTCTTGGTTGGAGATTTCTACACACCGACTTTTGAGGAAGATAATAAAGAGGTCATTCAGGTGTATCTAAGGTTGTATCACTCTACTAATGATATGCCTCCAATATACTTTAATATGTCAAAAGCATCTCAAGAGTTTGAGAAGAAAAGTAAAAATATAGTCAGGGTATCTACTGTGATAATGGAAGAAGAAGATAATGTCAACGCCAATTTGATAGAAGTAACCCTTATCTTCAGGAATAGATAGAAAGTATATTACCCTTCTGAGCCTATTTATTCCTCTACTAATATTATCAAGAATAATGGTAACGACCTTCCTGAACTTGAACTAGCTAAAGCTCCAACCCCCTCTATACCCTAAAAAAAAAAACTCACAAACCTTTACTTTTTTTCTCTAGTTATGATTCAGCTATGAACACCTCATAAGAGATGTTTGAGGCAACCATAGCAGAAAACTTTGCTACCTTTATATATAGATTAAATCCTTATCCCCTTAGTACTAAATTTCACACCTTTACACCATCACCTTCCAACACTAACCCTCCATAAATACATATTAAAAAAACCAGTCAAACCTCATATATCCCTTCCACACCTTCATCTGACCCTCACTCACCTATGCTTGTGGATTTTATCCACACAACAATTGAGATAGAAGTTCAAGTTATAAATGATTTAGTCTCTATAACATCCTCATATGACTTACCTAGCCCCGTTTATTCCATACCCATAGACCTAGCCCCTTTTATTCCCTCTTTTCCTTTTGGCTTCCTAAAGATTGACTCGTTCATTATCTTTTTCACTGCTAAAATTAACAAGATTAGGAATATGAATGCTCTATGTTTGGATCCTGATGTAGTCTCCAATAAGTGGGAAAATTTTCTTTCTTTTGTCACAATCTGAATTAAGGAAAACATGGAGCATGGAATTCATATGGCCGTTCTTAACTCGAGTGCTTTTAGACATAATGTTGAGATCCTATAAAAGCTCATGGAGACCATACTAGAAGGCAATTGACTACTACATCAGAAGGTCCATCTAGTCAAGGTAACTTTCCCTCTACTATGTTCATTTTGAACCGCCAATGTTGCTCATATGGAACCATTGGAGTTTCATATGATCATCCCACATATTTTGTTACCTCAATTGGACGTTCCTATTACCATTGTTTCAGAATCTTCAGAATTTGCCTCTAAAGACCTTCTACCATTCCTTTTACATTAGCTTTTAACTCATCTCAGTTTGTAAAAAATAAATATTTTGATCGACTAGAAGCTAAAACGGAGGCGTTCACGAACAGACACCCAAGAATGAGGAGTCCATTCAAAATAAATTAAGACTTATCTTAGCTAGATTAACCAATCTGAACTTTTAGTTTACCTTTGTTTTTCTTTCCTTTTGTGTATTGGTTTACATTACATCCTATATATTATTCACTTTTTAATGCAAATGTTTTCTTCATCTATTAATAACAGTTATATATTTTTGTGTGCCATTTACTTCTCTAACTCAACTTTCTATATTTGATGACAAAAAGCAGAGTATATGTTTTTTATATGCTTTGAGAACAATTTCGTATCTTTTAGCAAACCTTCGTTGTAAGAGTATTCTAATCCACTCTATTTTTAAAACATGCTCATATTAAGATGGAACTTTACTAATTTACGTTGAACAACATTGTATATATCATCTTTTAAAAAGAAAATTTATTCACAAAAAAAGATGTTTGTCTACATAAAAAATGAAGAGATTGTTAGGAACAAATTGGGTTGAAGAAAAATGATCTTTAATTGATTTGTTGAAAAAAAAGAAAAATTATTTTGTGGGAGCAATTTATAGCGCTAATAATTTTAATTAAATGTGCAGTTTCATTGACGTGAACCATAAACACTTTATGCTACATCCTCTGATTATTGGAGAAGATAAACAAGCAAAACAAGACAATGCTATGGTAAATCTGTTAAAGTTATGACTGACTCTAACAAACGCATTCTCTACACGCCTTTGATGAATTTGTTAACACAAGTTTTCTTTGAAAATTTTGCATATAATGAATTTGGAAAACAATTGATCGTCTGGTGAAAGTGTTGTTTGAACCAAGTTGGATTTTCTCTTCTGACTTTGATGTTAACAAAGGTATTTTATGAGAAGAATTTGTTTGAACTAATGGCTTCATTAAGTGTCCTGCAATTAGAACAAGAAAATCAAAGGAAAGTACCAGAGCAAGCTACTAGAGGAAGTGACCAGAAAATGTCACTAGAGCAAGTGACTAGAGAATGAGATCAGTGGAACACAAAAGTATACGTGCTTCCCTCTGAACATATTCCTTTGAAATCAATGTACCTCTAAAACTTATGAAGACTACCTCTAATGTTTGTCTCTGAAGTTTGGTTTAGCAAACTCCCACTAATAGTTGGGTCCAAAGACTAGCTATGAAGACTAAATTCAACATGCCTCTAAAGAGTTTATATCAAGCTATCATTAACTTTGGAGAGATTATTCAAGCCATGCATTAAAAACTCATATTCCGCTAATCAAAAGTTGCAACACACTCAAAATGTTGCACTAACTATGTTGATTCAACAATGTGATTTTCTCAAAGCCACTAATTCTAAGTCACGCGGTTATGCCTCTTACTTTTATTATCCAAGAAACAAGCATCTCACTCCGACAAGAAAGTCAATGGTTCTTATGGAAATTCAATGACCATGATTGAAAGAATCTATTTCGAAGAAAAGACTTAACCAAATCAAAATTTCTGAATATTCAAGAACAAGCTCGAACCAATTCCCTCTCTAGTCAATTAAGAATATGAAGAAAGATTTGTGTCAATAAGTTTTTCAACACGACCTTTAATTAAATATGATTCATAATTATAATTGAACAAAATTTTTGACCAAAGTTCTTAAGATGATATGGCCAAAATAGTGTTCACAAGAAGTTATTACCAAAATATTGTTCACGAGAAGATATGGTCAAAATATTATTCACCAAAAGATATTGCCAAAATATTGTTCACAAGAAGATATGGTCAAAATATTGTTCACAAGAAGACATGACCAAAATATTTTTCACAAGAAGATATGGTCAAAATATTGTTCACAAGAAGATATGGTTTAAAATATTGTTCATAAGAAGATATGGCAAAAATATTGTTCACAGAAGATATGCTCAGAATTTTTCACAAGAAATCACATTCATAATATGTTCACAAGAAATATATGATCCATATTTTACAAGGACAAAAGTAAAACCCTAATCTATTTTATAAACAGATACTCAAGATTGAAGAAGAAAGTACGAAATCATAAACTCATAAATCCATACAATTCAGAATAAAAAAATTAAGGGCTTAAATTTTCTAAGTATTCAAAGTTCAAAGGTTTAAGTTCTAAAGAAACACTTGCTCAAATAATTATTTTCTAAGTGTTTCAGTATGAAAAATCAATTGTGATAATATTTTTAGTAGAAGGAAAACACAATATGTTCTAAACTTGTGTAACCCATCTCGGTAGTGGCTTTAGTGTTCCTCAAGAAATTTATGGTTTTCAAATTGTATAGTTGACTTGTAGAGTCAAGGTATATTTGGATCACTCTAGTAAATTGAGCTACCACTGTATATGAAGCATTGGCAGATGAAGGACGGATTCTTGCAATGCAAGAAGAGTTAAATGAATTTAAGAGAAATAATATTTGGAATCTAATACCTAAAACAAAGAAGAACACTATTAGAACCAAGTAGATTTTTAGAAACCAGTTTAAAGAAAAAGGTGAAGTAGTCATAATCAAGGCAAGACTTTTCACACAAGGCTACTATCAGTAAGAGGGCATTGATTACACTAAGACATTCGCTCCATTGGCCAAGTTAGAAGCTATTCATTTTCTACTTTCTTTTGCTGCAAAAACTAACATTACATTATTTCAAATGGATGTTAAAAGTGATTTTCTAAATGGTTATATAAGTGAAGAAGTCTATGTTACACAAGCCCTAGGTTTTGAAAGTTCTAAATTTCCAAATTATGTTTTTAAACTTAGGAAATCTATGTATGATCGAAAACTAGCACCTAGGGCATGGTATGATAGACTTATAACTTCTTGCTAAAAATAACTTTGAAAGATGACAAATTGATAATACACTCTTTAGATGACATTCTTATTAATCAAATTTCTGTTGATGACATTATTTTTGGATCTACTAATGGCACTCTTTGCCAATAATTTTCTAAATTGATGCAACTTGAATTTCAAATGAGTATGATGGGAGAACATAAGTTCTTCTTAGGGATACAAATTCAGCAAAGTTAAAAAGGTATATACATTCAACAAACTAAATATACAAAAGAGCTTCTTAGGAAGTTTAAGATGAGTGATTGCAAACCTATGGCTACACCAATGATCCTACTTGTTCACCAAAAAAAAAAACGATTCAGGCAAAAAAGGTGACCAAAATACCTATAGAGGAATGATAGGATCCATACTTTACCTTACCGCTTCCAGACCTAACATCATATTTAGTGTATGTGTATGTGCAAGATTTCAAGCTAACCCTAGGGAATTACATTTAACTGTTGTAAAGAGAATCCTTAGATATCTAGAAGGCACTAGAAACCTTACCTTGTTTTACAATAAACCTCCTCAGTACAAACTTAGTGGATACTATGATTCTAATTATGCTTGAGATAAACGTGAGAGAAATAGCACTAGTGGCTTCTGCACCTTTTTAGGTGAAAACTTAATATCTTGGTAAAGTAAGAGATAAAATATTGTTGCAATGTCAATAGCAGAGCCTGAGTACACTTTAGTAGGTTCTCAACTACTTTGAATGACACATCAATTTGAAGACTAAAATATCATAGAATCCAACATTTCCAATTATTGTGGTAACACTTCTGTCATTTGTCTAAACATAAATCCTATCCTACATTCTATCGCTAAACATATAGAGATCAAACACCACTTTATTAGGGACTTTGTTCAAATAAGGATACTAACATTCAATTTGTAGAGACTGAACACAGATGGGCTTATATATTCACCGAACCACTACAAGAAGATAGACTTGACTTCATTAAAAAAAACATAAACCTTACCTTCAAATCTGATTGATATCGTGATCACTTCAAAGCAGTTTAGTTTTCCACTAGTTGTTATATTTTCTTGTATTGTGTTTTAGTTTTTTTTATTAAAAAAAAATGACAGTTTCAGTTTCTAGTCTTTTTGTCTGATGAAAAAAGGGGGAGAAATATATCTAATAAAGTAGGAAGAAAATGATACTAAGACTTAGAGGGATCCCTAAGTTAGCGGGAGTCAAAGAAATATAAAGAAAAGTTTTACAAAAAATACAAGTTTTGTCATCATCAAAAAGGAGATTCATGTTTTTGAAGAAAATTTAAAATAAGATTTGATTTAAATTTATAATTGAAGAAAATATCAAATAACAGTTGTTTCCAATTTATAATTGATGAAAATCTAAATTAAGATTTGATTCAAATTTACAATTAAAGAAAATCTAAAATAAGATTTGATTCAAATTTATAACTGATGAAAATCTAAAATAAGATTTTATTCATATTTATAATTGAAGAAAATCTTTGAAGAAGTTGAAAACAATATATGGTCTTGATTTGAAGAATATTTGAAGAAGATTTGAAGAACATTTGATCAACATTTGATGAAGATTTGAAGATTTTATTTGAAGAATTTACCAATTCAATCTACACCAAATAGGAACGTAAATAATCTGAAGAATTTACAAACTCAATCTACACAAAATAGAAACATAATCAATCTGAAGAATTTACAAACTCAATCTGAACAAGATATAATTCAGTATTAAACAAGGAAAAAAATGGAAGCCCAAAGTTTCACTATATAAAGACATTCAAGGCTAAAGGAGAAAAACATCGAAAAGCATAAAAGAGTAACTCAAGCTCAAAGTTCTCAATTCATCTTAGAGTTCAAAGAGAGAAATATTTTTTTTTTTAGATTTGAAATATTTTCTTATTGTTGTTTTCCTAGAGTGTGAGAGTTATTATTATTATTATTATTATTATTATCATCTTTGTTAGAAACAAGTACTCAAGTTCCAATATTTTGTATTCAACCTAATAGTGGTTTAGTTCCTTCTTCAATATGGGGTTTTCAGGTTGTTAGGAAAGACTTGACTTGTAGGGTCAAGGTGGTTAGTTCCTCAAAAGTATAGGGTTGTCAGACTATTTGGAAAGACTAACTTGGAGGGTCAAGTGTTTTGTAATTCAAGGTATTTGAATTAGTGGATTAAAGCCTTTTGAATAAGAGGACTAGATGTAGCCAAGTTAGTAGTGAACTAGGATAAATCTACATGTGAAATTATTTATGCTTTCATTGATTGCTACCTCTGAATCTAATTGCTTCTACTCTAAGTAAGTCACAAAACCAAACTAGTTTTTTTTTAAAATTATTTATAAATTATCTTAAAGTTATCAACTTTGAAAAACACAATTTGACCCCCCCCCCCCCCCCTT
>JBBPBT010000623.1:7626411-7707195 GCA_037974875.1 Cicer bijugum
ATTTGCCCCCCCCCCCCCCCTCTTGTGTTTGCACCTTAAGTTACCTCCGACTACTTACGCTTAATTTCTATTGCCTCTATTTTTGCTAAAATCACCAAACCCCAAACCAGTTCATGAATAAATAATTGAAAAAAATCCAACTTACAGCTCGAAATCACGTCAGAGCATTTTAGAATGTTTGAGAAAAGATTCGAGGATTCAACATGTGTGAATTCGATGAAGAAGCCTGTGGTGGAAACATCAACATACCACCTCTGTTTCATGGAGAAAGATTTGATTAGAGGATGGACATACTAAGAAGCTTTTTTTATCTCAGATGATTCTAAACTTAAGGACCTAGTGGAAGATGACTACACTTCTCTAACAAATAATAATGTCAAGATAAGAAGATGTACAAGATGCATCACAAGTCCATAACCTGCATGATAAATTCAATCACCCCTAATGAGTTTGACAAATGCACTAATGAAGAACTAGCAAGGAGCATCTATCACAATATGGTTCTAACTTATGAAGGAAGCAAGACAGTTCAAGAAGAAAAGGATAACCAACTAGACAAATAATATGAACTATTTTAGAAGGATCTGAACACTCTTAAATTGAAAGAACTGATTAGCTCATTGAGCTCACATGAAATTTTGCTTGTAAAGGATGAGCCCAAGCAAAAACAAAAAACTTTGGCTTTGAAATCCAAGTAGAAGAAGGCTCTAAAGGTAACGATAAACTTAGAGAACAATAATTCATATAATCAGAAGATGGACTCAGAGGATGAAGAGCTGATTTTCATATCCCATTGAAATTTAGAGGATATGGTACTACTGAAAGAAGTCATTCCCTCATAAATTACAGGCAGTCCAACAAAGGAAAGAATGACAAGTCTAACAAGAAAAAAAATATCTGTTATGGATGAAAAGAACCTAGGCATGTCAAATCGGAATGTTCAAATCTAGAAAAAAGGTAAACATCAGAGGAAAGTCTCTAAACCCAATGAAGAATAAATATATAAGGCTATAATCTCTCATACTAACTTTGACTCTAAAGTCTATACTGATCATAGTACGAATTTGATTCTGATTCTAGAAATGAATCAGCAGATGAAGAAATTGAGGGACTTTCAGATTTAACCGGATTTGAATTCATTAAAGTTATAACTGATTTCTTAGATAAAACCATAATTTGTCTCTATAACTAAAAGTACTTAGGAAAGTAAATGCATACCTGATTGAAGAAATTAATGTATTAAACAATTAAAGTGTTGAGCTTATAATAGAAAATAATTCTGTGAAAGATAATGATGTATCAAAACCTTCAGGAAATGAAGTAGCTTTTCAATATTTTCTAGGTAACAAACGATATAGAAAGAAGCAAGTATGTTTCTATGATTTATGGAGTTAGTAGAAATGGTAAAAGAGTTCTTGGATACCAAGAAACAGTAACTAAGACTAAACTTATTAAACCTGATACTTTATGTACTATTTGGTCGAAGAAAGGTAACTCCACAATATCTTGTCTCATGTTAAACACTAGGAAATGCAAGAAACCTTTCAAAACTAACAAACCAGTATCTGATCAATTTGGGTACCTAAGAACAAAAAAGTTTATGTTGTAGTTGTTCTTAGTAGCTAAGTTAAAACACCAGTCATGGTACCTGGGTAATGAATGCTCGTGACATATGAAGGGAGAAAAACCTATGTTCCAAGATTTAACTTTGATCAAATGAGACACAATAACTTTTGGAGGAAAGTAGAAAGGCCAAATCATTGGATATGGTACAGTTGGTAATAACACCTCTCCTTCTATTAAAGATGTTTTATTTGTTAAAGTTTTAAACATAATTTATTTAGTATTAGTCAATTAAGCTAAAATAACTTTGATATTATATTTAACCAAAAATCATGCAAATAAATTAGTCAAAAAGATGTATATGCACTCTTTAAAGGTCAAAGGTAAAATAACCTATATAAAATAAACTTATTTAGCTTAAAGAAACAAGATGTTAGGTGTCTCATTTAGTAAATGAAGAAAAATTAATTTTGCACAAAAAGTAAGGACTTGTCAAAAGGGAAAACAAACTAAGAAAGAATAAATCGCTTCAAGAAATGGCTAGAACCATGTTAAATGAGATGGATGTTGCAAAACATTTGTAGGTATAAGCGACTAACACTTCATGCTATATTCAAAAAAGAGTAAAAAGCCTAATATCTCTTACTTTAAAGACAACTTTGGAAAGTTGATCTCCACACTTAAAAGTGTACCTTTCTTGGATACTTAGAAAGATCCAAAGCTTGCAGAGTGTTCAACAGGGAAACTCAAACTAGGGAGGAGTCAATACATGTTAAATTTGATGACAAATAACTTGACCTTAAAATGTCAAAGCAAGTTGAGGACCCACTAACATGCCAAATATGTATTGAAATTGCAAGTTAGCCAAAGAATCTGTTAATAGCTCTCAACTAATGATTATCTTGTACTTCAAATAACTATGACAAAGAATGAACTTTGGTCTTTGGTCGTGGGTTCTTTAACTACTGCAAAATGTGTTGAATATCGAGTTGGGTTTTTGTGAACTACTAAACTAATGAAAATGTAAATCTGAAAGATAAAGGAATAAATTGCGAGAAAATTATTTGCTTAATTGATTGTGTGTTTATATTGAAGTATACAATAATTATTTATAGACAAACCTAGCCTTACAAGCCAAAATATTGTGACCTATAAAATCTTACCTTGATTTTCCTTAATCGACTATTCTTGTAGGTATTGCGTGTCTTTGCTCGTTACTTGGTGTATGTTGCATCTCACGTTTGGTCTTGATCTCCCTCCATTTTATAGTAGGGTACATTCCTTCATGCACACTCGACTTTCCATTCATTTTCAACCTCTTTAAACTAGTCGTTTCAGTTAGTGGTGACGAAAACCATTGGACACAAGTCTTGTCGCTGACTGTTCAATTTCACGTGCTTTTGACAACTTGTAGCAATCCCATGACTCTCTTGGAGCTTTTTGAACATGAGAAAGATTCGTCTAACTTGTATTCAACTCCTCTTTATTCGTCTGGCACTTACTCAACTACTTGAACATCAGCTAAACCTTATTCGATTGTTTGTTATCCTCGACTAACCACTTATGATATTTTATACCGTAAACAAATTCATTTTTTATTTTCTTATATTTTGAGATGGAAGGAGTGCTCAAATTTTAGAAGAAATGGGATCTTAAAAAAATCCAAATCTGTATTCAGAATAGTTCTATTCACAACTAAATACAAGGCTTGGCAACTAGAGAGTCAAAGAGACAATGAAATAAAGGTTAGAGGAAATTACTTTCATCTTACCATGCAACAACACTGATTGACTATATTGGAAACTTCAGTACCTTCCACTGTGTGCTACAAGTTGCTAGTGTCTATGGCCGTTGATCGATCACTTTAATACAGTAAGAATTAATTTTGAAATTAGGGGTTTTCACATAAACTAGTAAAAAGGACATGTACAATTTCGCTATGGATGATTGCAATGTTTTCCAATTTTCATACAATTGGAGATGAATACAGTACCGAAACAAAATGTACATCACATTAAAAAGTAAAAAGTACACTCAACTTTACTACTGTTATTTTTTCTGTTATTGTTATGTCACCATCGATCTTTTTTTTTCTTTTTCTTTTCTATATCTAATATTTCCAACAGGAAATGTAACAGACACATAGGACCCATGAAAGGAATTAAACTTTTTCTAATATATAATATGGTCCAAATTTCACTATATCAGCCACAAACCTGGACAACCATAAGTTCCTATTTGATTTAATGCCTTAGAGACTTTCTGATAATTACATGTATAGTTGATTCGACCTTTATAATTGATGGTATGATGCTGACATCAAAATTTATCTGAGCAAGAAGGATGGCCGCGGGAGTGACAGGGAAATGTGTTCATTATCTTCCATTTGATTCAAATTAAAAAATCATGAGAAAATCTCACATTATTTAAACAACATTTATTTTTTCTTTTTTAGTGGTCGAAGAGCTTTCAATGACACAAATGAACTTATTGATTGCACAAGATTGGTTAAAAACCCTAATTGCATAAGAATAAGCCTAGGGAAGACGAAAATGACCTAAATGTTAATCCCATGATACAAATGAACATATTGTATGCACAAGATTGGTTAAAAACCCTAGTTGGACAAGAATAAGCCAAGGGAGAATGAAAATGACCTAATTGTTCATTTAAATTTTTTGCCATGTATGTTTTCCCAACACAATAAACATACGGTGGCGAGAGTCCATTGAAGGCGGCGTACTTGCAAGTAGAGCTATCAATAAAATCTCAGAGTTCACAATTTCTTTTCAAAAATCTCCTACTAAGGCCCTAATGTTAGGTCTATGTTGAAATAATTTTTTTTTGCTTAATTGCAGTTTTAGTTTCCTTATCCCTCTTATTTCTCTTCCGTTTGGGTCTCTCAAACAAAATTTTGGTCAAAAATATGATAAAATGTTATTTTTTTAAGTCACACCACACCATTTATTATTATAGATTTCAAATACAATTGTTGCATCACGAAATCTTGAGGCATAGTATGACTTAAATAAGCGCAAAAAAATGACATTTTATCAAGTTTTGGACTAAAATTTTATTTGGAAACCAAAACTGGAAATAAATAAAATAAATTGATTATTTTCGTGATTCAGCTAAAATAAAGAGACCAAAACTGCAATTAAGTTTAAATTTTTTAAAACTCCTATTCATTATTTCATTATTTTTTTTAGGCTTAAGTAAAATATTTTATTAAGTGAGGGGATTCTATTTCAAAATCAATGAATTATGCCTTGAAAGCATAACTTACAGCTCTAAATTATGACATTCGTTTTGCGAGATATTTTTCTCTTACTCAATGATTTTTTAGGATGATTCATTAGTTGTTCACTCTTTTGTTCATACAGGGATTACACCTACCACTTCTCTGCACTGCATCCTTGATGAGGCCATGCATATCTCAGACTTCTTCTGTTTTGGCAACTTGTCAACCGTGATGCAAGTAAATGTGTTAATTTTTTTTGCATATTGTAGGACTTTTTGCAGTCCATTCATTTGTCGTTAATCTAATTCCATTTTCATAAAAAAATAGAAATTGGCCCTTTAATCTTCAACTTCAAGATTAATTAGGATATATGTGGGTTTATAAGTGGTAGAGTTTGATTTTAATTAATCAATGACTTTATGTCTTTGTTTTAGTCATGTGAATACAAAAAATAGAAGCCAACATGTCTTTGTCCCTTATATGAATATGAATTTACTCGACTCAACATGACTAGGACTAGTCAATTTCAAATGAAAAATATGTGCTAAAACAAGAGAAAGTATATAGTCTTGGAAAATAAAGTAGCAAAAAGAGTGATGAATCTATGTATTTGATGTTGCCTGTTGGGGACATGGATAAGGTTCGACGTAAATATTGCTTTGATATGTATCTAGCCAAAGACAAGTTGCTCTCACTGATTCACATGGCTTATATTAGTTGGAAATTTCTATTGCCATGTTCTAAACTCTTTTAATTTGCCATATTAATTATCTTAATTCTCTGATTAAGTGAAAAAATAAAATTAAAATAAATAAATATCATATTTTAAAAAAATGAGAAATAAAAAATATTTATTAATTAAAATGGTATTAATGAGCAATTTACAACTGTTTCTATTAACATTTGAACTCGATATTTTAAAAAAAGATACAATTAAAAAAATCAAATTTGAAGTGGGGAAAAAAGAAAAGAAATGGCTAATGAATCTTATCATCCACATGGTCTTATGCTTCTTTCTGGTGCGTTCAGTTTACTCAAATCCCATGTGCTATCTTTGCTTGGTATATCTTTTTCTATTGTGTTTTTCCGTTTTTTAATCATCTCGAATTTTCAATAATTTTTATTTTGGGATTTTCCTAATAAAGAAATGGTCATTGATAGTGATATTTCAACTACTTGCCCAGTTATGTTTTTATTCTTTATTTTTTAAATGTTTTCTCGTGACCATGTTTTTTATTTACTTTGTCAGATAACATATGGCCCATTATCAGAACCGTCCATCGCGGAGGATATTTCCCTGATTGATTAGATACATCTTGAAAAGTGTTTTTAATTTACGGATAAAGAAATTATATTACTTTATCAAAAAGAAGAAAAATTAAATTAAGGACTAACACCTCTTGTAAAGATGAAAGTAGGACAAGAATTTAGTTTAGAGAATTTATTTTTAATATAAAAAAAAATGATAAATATTATTAAAAAATTAACAATTTCAGTATTTGTCAGTTGAGTTAAAACTTCAAGACAAAAAATTAATATTGATTTATTTTAAAAAAAAAGAAAAAAAAATGTTTTTAGAAAAAACTATAAAGTATTTAAATGTCTTTTTTCTTTTGGTTCTAAGTATTTCAATATCTATAATATATCCAAGTTAATTTTTTTTATATGAAAAGTTATATATGTTTATTTATATAATGATTAAATAAGATTTTAGTTCCTATAAAATCATAAAATTTCGTTTTTAATATCTATAAAGATAATTAATTTTTTTTGTCCCTACAAAATTATAATGCATACATTTTTAGTTTTTATTAAAATGTTCAGATGTATTTTTGAATGAATTTTTTATGAACATATTTATAATTTGTAAAAAGTTATTTCACAAAAAATTTAATTTAAAATTTAATTTTTAAGTTCATATATTCTTTAATTTTTATCGTAGATTTATGATATTTAAAAAAATATGGGTGTGTTTGGTTCATCGGAGGGGAAGTGAAGGATTTTAATGCATTTTTGTGTGGTTGACATGTATAAGAGTTATTTTAATTAATTTTTTAGTTATATTGAATTTTTCTTCTCTCCTTCAAGTTCTACTAAAATGGAGGGATAGAAAATGAACTATGAGAAATTTTAGCACCGTTTACTCCCCTCCTAAAAATTAAACAAACACATTTCTTTTAAACAAACATACCTAAAATGTAATGGAGAAAATTTTATAATCTTTTACACACCCTTACAAAAAATCATTCAAA
Source organism: Cicer bijugum (assembly GCA_037974875.1). NCBI lineage: Eukaryota > Viridiplantae > Streptophyta > Magnoliopsida > Fabales > Fabaceae > Cicer > Cicer bijugum. Next base: position 7,633,468 of record JBBPBT010000623.1, read on the forward strand.
ACTTTAAAGTTTAATAACAATTAAACATGTTACTTTTCAGCAGAAACTAACACTGGTTACAGGAATATTTTGTAGAGACTACAAAATGAAGTTTCTTTTACATGAATTAGAAGAGAAATTTTAAAATTTTATAAAAATAAAAAACATATTTAACTTTTTATATAATATAATATGGAAGTGGGCATTGAGGTGGAGGAGAGAGAGGATACTGGGAAAAAATTAGTCATCAGTTTTTGGAGAAAATGGAAAAGGTGTTCTTGGGAGAAGATGTGAATGATAAAGTGGTGTGGAAGGAGGATCTAATTGGACAATCCCCGAGTAAAAATCATCGTATAGAGTATTGATGAGAGGAAGAAATTCAAAAAAGGATTAAATGAGTGGTAAAACAAGGCAAAAATTTGTTCCGTTCAAAGTGGCATTGTATGAAAAGTTTTACTTACCAGAATTCCTACTAATGAATCCTTAGTCAAAACAGGCATCATTAGGAGCTAATTTTTACTTTTTATAGGAGAGTGTGGTAGAGAACAATTGGTCCAACGCCTATTCTTTGAGTGTCCAACCACTAGCGGATCTTGTACAAAATATTTTGAAGAGTCGGGGTGCGACAAATATTAACTGAAATATTATAATTGAAATTTTTAAAAGTCATATAGTTTGTTTAGAGTATCACACAATTCATACATAATAGACAAGTTGAAAAAAATTACTATTTCAATTTTCACAAGTCACACAATTTTCACAAATCATGCAATTCACACAATTCAATCAAATAAAATATATCCATTTTATAATTTTCATCTTTATCAAAAAATTATTCTTGAAAAAATGCATCAATTTTTTTATGTTTAAATATCGCGTTACTTCTAAAATAATACACATATTAATTAAAACAATTCACAATTAAAAAATAGTATCATATTATATCATATATCAATTATTAACATGAAAAAGTTTGTTAATAGTTAATAGTCGAGTTACTAATTAGGGTGTTAGAGTTTATTGATTCGAGATTAATTAGTTACCCTTCTCTATCATATAGTATATGTATAAACAGAATTATATTTTATTAGTATAAATTCTAAAAGAGATAAAACACATATAAAAAGAGGTACATAAATGGAGAAGAGAGAGACAAAAATTACTCAAAATCATATAGTTTAAGGATATATATATATATAAAAGAAATTAAAAAATATAGAGGGTGTCGTGGCACCCCCGCTCCTAAGAAAATCTGCCACTGTGTCCAACCTTATCACAAGTTTGTGTGGGGGTGTTGGAGGAGGAAACATCAGCAATTTAATTTGCAAGCTTATGGGATATTTGGAAGGCAAGGAATAGACGAGTATTTAAAAATGAAGAAATAATGGTGGAAAACGTTGTAGAACACATTAGTTTACTCAAGTTTTTAGCTTAATACAATCAAGATCTTGGAAACAATTTTCTCATGTTTCTAGCTTAGAACAATCAAGCTCTTGAGAAACAACAGATGAGCCAAAATACAAAGTTAAAATGAAAACAACTATTCTCTAAAGAGGATTATAAGTTAGTGCTCATGTTTCTTGTGAATAACGTTTCATGAAAAGGCTTTGAAATTCAAAGTTAGATTCTTTTTTGGACTTTTTTTCTCTTAGATTTACAATGTGATATTGCAGGAAGTTTTTTCCATCTCTTTTATGATCGGTGCAAATGGAAAAGAAAAGAATTTATAAATGTTGTTGAGATTTGACATCTTATGATTGTTATTAGTACGGTTTGGAGCATATTGAGTATAACTTCTACGATCTAGTAATGACACATACGGCTGCTACGGGATTCAAAGTTTTGTTGTTGTTGTTATTATTTTTTTAGAGCATTGACTTTCTTTTTCAAGACTAACGTTAGATTCCAAATGATTACTCTCTCTTGTTGATCCTTGTGGAACTTAGTATTTATCATGGGGATTAGTAACTCGATGCACCAGGGGAAATGTTGTATTACAGGAATGACGCTTCAAACAATCCTAGACTTTTCGCCATAGGCACATAAACAAAAGTTGTGCTACAAACAATCCTAGACTTTTCGCCATAGGCACATAAACAAAAGTTGTGCTACACCATAGTCAGGATTAATTCTTGAGTTTAGAGCATAACCATCACTTGTGACTAGATGGTGCTTTTAGAGGGTCACTAGAGAATCTATACACTTACAACGAACGTCAAAGAGTAAATTGTTCTCTTATATATTTGGTTATCCTCAAAACTAAAATGAAGGATTATTGTTCTTCAAAACACCTTGATTATGACAATCTTCTCCTTTTTCATGATAACAAACTCATATATTGATGAACAATTTTTCTTAAAAGATAACAAAATGAATTTTAGACGTTCCTCTAAATTTATGCACCGATAGATTTGAGTGAATGATCAGTAAATACATGGTGCTTTTAGGGATGACCATTGTCATATCATGTTGCCATTCCAATTGCGAACACATCATTGTTGAAACACGCATATAAGTGAGAAAAATGAGCGATAAAAAAGTCTTATAAATGAGAAAAATGAGTGATAAATAAGTCGTATATTAAACAAATTTTAATTCAAAGTACTTAAAGGAAATAAAAGTAACAGTTGTCCAAAGGGTTTGAGAGTTTGTTGAGAATTAAATCAAGAGTGTTCTACATTTTCGCTTGATTTGCAAACACAGCGTCATGGTATTTGTTAGATTATTTAATAAATGCATCAGTTTTTAAATCCAATTCATCGTACACTTCTTTGGCAAAAAAATCTTAAGGTGTTGAGTAAGCTAGAGAAACATATTGAACTAAAATAGATTCACTAATATCATGTTCAATGATAGTAGAAGCAGCCACAATTTGAGAAATTTCTACATGAGGGATAACTAGAGGAAACTCAAATGTATGCAAAGGCAATGGCTTCAAAAGTTTCGACTGTAAGACTTTAGATTTAGAGGCTTCTACAATAGATCCAAACTCAACAACTTTATTGATAGTTCTTACTTCTTATGTTTGTTGAACACTTAGTATCTAGAGCTACAAATTTTCAATTGCCTTTTAAAATGCAAGAATGTTCTTTTTGACAATCTTTTTTCAAAATTCCATGTTATCTTGAATACATTATGTCACAAAGACGATTAAGTCATTCCATTCACCAAAAACATTCACCATTCTTCTTAGAATTTGAATGGATTGGAATTCATATTGCTTCTATTGTTCCTTCTGTCTGATTTGCATGACTCTATTAGCAAAAACTTGTACAAATTCCTCAAGATTTGAAAAATTTGTGATAATTTAGGGAATAAGGGAATAACATCAAAATTTGGGTTTTGTTGTTTTAGAATATGGTGAAGGGGGTGATCTAGCAAGAGATTCATATGAAGAGTTGTCGGATTCAACTATTTCAACATTGCTAGATGCTAAACCAAATGGTTTATGAATCATTGATTCGTGGTTAAATGGTTTGGGTTCATATTTCGTTTAAGATTTAAAAATTTGAGCAGTTTGATTTTGTGGTTGAGATGATGAAGTGAAAATGTAAGGTTCTTTAGGTTAAGATTGTGATGATGGTTGAGATTTGATTTTTAATTCAAATTGATATTGTTTTAGCCTATTTTGATTTGTAAGTAACCTCAATATAGGTATACCATCATCAAAATCCTCGTATCTTGAGTGAATTTGTATAGGTTGAAGAGGTGGACAGTTAGTTAAAATTATCACTAATTAGGGTTTGATGCCTTTGCTTTGATATTTCTCACTATAAGTAATAGTTACAACATTTATATCTAATAATTACAAATTAAGAGGATCAAATTAAATTTTGAATTGTCTAACTTATTTTAGAAAAGCTAATAAATAGGATTACGAATTAATATTATTTCTTGATTCACATCCCCCCTCAAAGTGATGTGGCTGGTCAAGGAGCATCAATTTGCTAACTAGCAACTGATGGCGCGGGCGAGGAACAGCTTTGGTAAGAATGTCTGCAACTTGAAACTGAGTATTGATGTGAGGGATGGATATAACCTGATTATCATAGGCCTCACGAATAGAGTGACAATCGACTTCATTATGTTTGGTGCGCTCATGAAAACAGGATTTGTAACAATTTGAATAGCACTTGGATTGTCAGCATAGAGAGATGTCGACTCTATTTGAGGGAATCCAAGTTCAGCCAAAAGACCACGAAGCCAAATTATCTCAGAACAAGCAGTAGACATGGCACGATACTCTGATTCAATAGATGATTTAGAGAGTCATGTTTGTTTCTTACTTTTCCATCATATCAAAGATGAACCAAGAAACATGCACCAACCGGTGACAGATCGTAAGGTGTCGGGACACCCAGCCCAATCAGCATCACTATAGGCAATCAATTTGGAAACTATGCCAATGGGAAAGAAAAGACCTCGTTGAGAGGTACCTAGCAAATAACGAATGATGCGACGAACTGCTGCCAAGTGAAGGTGGCGAGGAGAGTGCATGAACTGACTTACTTGTGGAACAACAAATGATATGTCAGGTCGGGTAATTGTCAAATAATTAAGACAGCCCACAAGTTGTTGATACAAGAAAGGATCTGTCCATAGGTCACCCTCATCTCGGTGATATTTCCCATTAACCTCAAGAGGAGTATCTATCGGATTAGCTGATTAGAGGTCTGCCATAGAAATAAGGTCTGTAGCATACTTATGTTGATGAAGAAATATACCCTTGGACGTAGAATGAACCTCAAGGCATAGGAAATACTGCAAGTTACCAAGATCTTTTATATGAAATGCAGTTTGTAATTGATGTTTAAGTTCCTAGACGGATGCTTGATCAGACTCAGTAATGACCATATCATCAACATAAAGGAGGAGTAGAACAATGCATGTAGATGTGCGATGAATAAATAAATAGGAGTCATACTGACTCTGAGTGAAAGAGAACCCAAGTGGAGTGGAACGAAATTTCTCATACCATGCTGCAGGTGCTTGTTTCAGACCATATAAACAGTGTTTGAGCTTGCACACACCATTAGATGAAGAAAATAAACCTTGAGGAGGAGTCATGTAAATATCATCAGTGAGATCACCGTAAAAAAATGCATTATTCACATCCATTTGATGAAGAGCCCACCCATTCGAAGCAGTGATAGAGAGTAAAGTGCAAATAGTTGTCATTTTGGCTACTTGTGCAAATGTCTCATCATAATCAATTCCATAATCCTGCTTGTTTCCTAAGGAAACCAATCGAGCCTTGTACCGGTTGAGGGACCCATCAGAATTCAATTTAATAGAATACATTCATTTGCAACCTAAGGGTTTGATATGAGGAGGACAAAAGACAATATCCCATGTGAAATTCTCTTGAAGAGGATGAAGTTCCTCATTCATTGCGTTTATCCAACGCATATCTTTAACAGCTTATGAGTAACAAGTAGGAATAGATAAGCTAGAGAGAGATGCATACAAAGAAGTATGTGAGGAATTATACTTGTTTGGTAACATATACATTTTCTGCTTTAAAAAGTTATGTAGATTAAGGCATAATAGAAAAGTTTGGAAGAGTAGCAATATCCTTCACGGCAGGAGAAACACAGTGAAACATAAATTGATTATAAAAAAATGTCACATTCCTATAAATGCGAAAGCGCTAGTTAGAAACATCATAACCCACAAAACCCTTATAAGAGTGACTATATCCCATAAATGTGCATTGAGCAGACTACACTCCAAGCTTATGTCTTTCAAATGGAGGTATGTGAAAAAAACTCACCAATCCAAAAGTATGTAAATCACTATACCCAGGCAGAATTTTAAAAAGACGAAAAAAAGGGGAGTCAAGATCAATAAATGTAGAATCAAGACGATTGATCAGGAAGACGACTGTGGAAAGAGCCTCCACCCAATATCGAGATGGTATAGAAGCTTGAAGAAGTAAGGTGCGCATTACATCAAACAAATAACGATTCTTACGTTCTGCCATTTTATTTTGTTGGGGGTATTTGGACAGGATCGTTGAAATAATATACCTTTTTGCTGAAGATACTCCTAAAACTCATGAGACATATACTCACCACCAAAGTCAGACCGAAAAATTTTAACACTTGCTTGAAATTGAGTTTCAACATATGTTAGAAATTTCTTAAACATAAAAAAAACTTCAGATTTGGACCGAAGAAAATATATCCAAGTAAAACGACTGTAATCATCAATAAATGTAACAAAATATTTGTAATGAGCATGAGAAACTACAGGAGACATTCCCCATACATCATTATGAATTATCTCAAAACAAGTGGAAGTACGATGAGCACCAGACGGAAAAGGAAGTGTTTTACTTTTAGACAATTTGCCAATAGAACATGGCATAGAGGCATTAGAAACAACATTTTTATTTTCGAACAAACCAGTTTTAACTAAATGAGACAAAATAACAGAGTTTGGATGACCCAATTTTCTATGACAATCATTATTAAGAATTCAAAACATTATTACAAGCAAGAGATAAATGATTCAAAATAAATTGAAGTGGAAACAATCGTCCCACATTAGGCCCCTTCGCGATCACCTTCCCGAACACCTACTTCTGCACAAGATAATCATCACGAGAAAAATTAACATTTCAATTGTTGTCCGCCAATTCTCCAATAGACAATAAATTGGAAGCAAGTCCAGGTGATACGAGCACATCCCGAAATTTAGAGTTGATATCACCAATATTAGTGATAGAAATAGTATTACCATCACCAATTTGAATTTTCTAATTATCATGATAAGAATATAAATTATGCAAGCATTCAGAAGAACCTGTCATGTGATTGGATGCACCAGAACCAAGAAACCCATGGATTGGAAACATTAGAATACTTACCCTGAATTCCCAAGGCTGAAAGAGATGAAAGTACCATTTGTTGAATTATTTCAGGCTGTAGAGCACCACCATTAGAGGCAATAGAAACGGAATGACCAATTGCAGAGCTCGTAGTGGCATGGAATACCTGTACGGAATGTTGTGTTGGTCGTCGAGTGCACGTGGGACAATCAGAGATAATATGACCTTGTTGCTTGCAACAATTACAAAACTTCTTATTGCAACTACGAGCGATGTGTTCAAACTGTTTACACGAAAAACATTAGACTTGTCGCATATCACGACCTTTACATCGGCTCTAAGTAGCATATGCAACAGGTTTGGAAGTGACAACATCATGAGACATGGTGCCTTGAGTAAGGAGACGTTGTTCCTCTCTGAGAAGTTCACCAACACATGTATCCAAAGATGGAACAAGATTTCTGTTTAGTAAAGCACCTCTAACAACCTCAAATTCCAAACGAAGTTTCATAAGAAATTGATCCCACTTACTAGTGTCGTAGACAGGTTGGACATCAGCAAGGGAAGTCTTGGGAACGACAGCAAATAGAATAGTAGAGTGTTTTGTCCACAAATTCAAAAATTCAGAATAATAATCTTGAATTGACAAATTACCTTGTTTGTAATTGGCTATCTCTAGCTCCAACTAAAAACGTTTGACCATATTGTCTTGATTGTAGATACGCTTCAAATAGTTTCACATTTCTTGAGGAATTGAAAAAGAGCGCAAATTATTGATAATATGAGGATCAATAAATAGTATTGAGAATCCAAGAAATAATCTGAGCATCTTGGATTTCCCACGCATCTAAGGCAACATTCTCTGTCGATGCCTTAGAAACCCCATCAATGTGACTCTATAATCCATTTCCTTTAACATAAATTTTGAATTGAAATTCCCAAGCAGCGTAATTTTTGTTGGTAAAACAGACACAAAAATTGTCTCTTCAAAAGCCATGAATTAGGCCAAAAGGAAATACCCAGCAAAATTGAATTAGGCCAAAAAAGAAATACCCAGTAAAATTAGTAATGTGCAGCAAATAAAAATACCCAACAAAATTGAATTAGGCCAAAAAGAAATACCCAACAAAATAGAATTAGGCTATGAGCAAAAGAATAGGTTGTAAGCAAAAATTCGCTCAAAAAAATGACCCTATTCACGATCAGGCACAAAATTGATGACGACCACGATCAAGCAAGTGAGCAGTAGCAGCAAGAAGCAATAACGAGCAAGAATGATGATCAACAAACAAATCCAGAATCACGATCGAGCATCAACGAGAAACAACCAAGAAGCACAATCTCAACACCGAAAAATTGTGAAAGACAATCACGAATCGCGGAGATGAAACCAAAAGTCGAACAAGCATCTGCAGGAAACTATGGTTGAGAGTTTGTAACATAATCGTGAAACAAGCAAGGACCAAGAATGGAAGGAATGATTTCAAGAGCGACTTAGTGTGGTGTCGTTGAATAAAGCCAAAATTAACTAAGAGCTCACAGGTTTGATCGAACCTAATGATACCATGTCACGAATTAGGGTTTTATGCTTTTTGCTTTGATATTTCTCACTATAAATAATAGTTACAACATTTATATCTTTTAAACAATTTGATTGCCATTAAACAATGAATCTTAAGATGTTTTGAGAAAATCTCGGATATGTTGTCCTTCAATGTCTTCTAAATTCTTAATTAACAAAGTTATATCCAAGATGGGGCAAATCAGTCTTGAATAAGAAACCATCTTTGAATTTCCAATTTTGGAATTCATAAGATAGGGAAGATTTATCTTCACATTTTTCATGATATTTCACATAATATTTTTATGTTCCTAGTTGACATGGTCAATTGATCTTCCCTTAGGAACAATACAACCTTTTACAATCTTGAATAATACTCGATATCTACCATTGAGATTCGTTACAACATGATTTACTTTAGGATCCTTAAGTAATTCCTTATAAATTTTGGCTCGTCCATCCATAGCTTCGTATCCATGGTTCAATTACATTCCTTCATCAAGACATTTAATAACATCTACAATAACAAGTTTAGTGATGTGGATGTGATTCTCCAAAATATTCTAAGTATCAAGAAGAGTTATTTTAACATAAAAATTGACAATAAAAAATTAGTTAACGTAATTTGACTATATGATTAATAGATATTACAAATGTTGAAATTCATTAGTTATTAATTAAATATAACTAATTATAAATTTAAAAATAAGTATGTATAACTTTTAAATATTCAATACGTATATCTCTTCCTAGAGGTTTTCGCTACTAAGTTTTTAAATAGTTTTTCCATAAATTTTATACATCACCCATTATCTTATACTCTATCTCCTATTTAAATATTATTTTCATAAAGGTTATTAAAATTTTTCTAAATTAGTTTCACATTATTATTTCATAACGTCACATTATTATTTCATAATGTTTGTCTAATATTTTTCACATTAATTCCGCATTACCACTCAATATGTTTTTTTTTTTTGTCTGCAATAACTTCACATTTTTGTGTCATCCTAGCAATTGTATATAATATTAAACTTATAGTTTGAGAATACATATAAAATTTCTTAGATTTTAAGCAAATAAAAAGAATTATTATTGAAAAATTAAATAATTACATTTGATCAAATAGAAATTTTTAAAATAATGGACATGGACATATTAAGTAAATTAGTAAATTTAAAGATAAATAATCTTTCCATCACAAAAAAAATTCATATTGTTGTTAAAAAACATTAATCTAGATCTTCAAAATAAACATAACTAGAACATATCAATTTGTATGGCATAAGTGTTTGGAAAATGATTTGAAATTGGTGTTCGCCTAAGGGACTAAACCAAAGTATTTTTGAAATTTGAGAACCTAATTAGGTAAGAAAACCTAAGAGAAAGTAAAACCCTAATTGATTTGAATAATGACCGAACCTAGGGTTCATTAGGGGGTTGTTTTGAAAGTTAGTATTGATTGATTTATTGGTTTAAGCTACAAGGAATTGAGAAGTGTCGTTGAAATCGTCTGATAGATTATGTTTGCATAGAGTAAGTTGCTTGGGTAATCAAACGTTGTTGGGTAAAGGTTCCTTTCACTTTTTAGTATAACATGTTTAGGTTATACTTGTTGGTGTTTCACTACTTGGTGTTTTCTTTTGATTCTTTGGTTGTTTGGTGTTATGTGATTATTCTTGAATAATGCATTTAAGCAACACATGAAATAATGTGGTGAATTTATATGATGTAATATGATATGGTGTGGTATAGTTATTAGGCATGGCAACGGGGCGGGGCGGGGACGGATTTCGCCTCCTCCACACCCGCACCCGATTAATCGGGGAAAACCCGCACCCGCCCCCGTTACATAGCGGGTGTAGAATTTAGGCACCCATCCCCGCCCGCAATGGGTCTCGGGTTTCCCCACCCGTACCCGCACCCACTAATATATATAAAATTATAAATTTAAAAAACATATTTATTATAATAAAATAATAATTATTAAACAATAATAAAATTAAAAAATATTTTATATAGAGATAAAATTATAATTTTTAATATTTCAAAAAATATTAAATATATTAAATATGTATATGTATATAAAATTTTAAAATTATAATAATAATACTTGCGGGGCGGGTTCGGGTGCGGGTGCGGGGTGGATATCTTCACCCCCAAACCCGCCCCTGCCCCCGAATTTTATTGTCGGGGAAAATCCGCACCCGCACCCAATTAAAGCGGGTTTTCCCCACCCAAATCAAGCGGGTTTGGGTGGGTACCCGTGGGTGCGGATTTTATTGTCATCCCTAATAGTTATGCATGAATGGCTTATGACATGGCGATTATGATGTAAAGCATTGTTGATCATATATTTGAGAGTATATATATGTTAATGCATACATAGTAAGTGACGTTCATAATGGGTAGAAGTCACTGTGGTGTGTTTATGATTGGTTGGAGCCCACAATCCTAGAATGGAATTGGAATCGTGAATGTCCTTTGTGACTTCACAATTGTGGATCATGTTAGATGATGATCCCCCACCCTTTATGGAAGAGATGTGATATTTTGGAATTATATGCACTAATATATAAGCATTGTATTAGGGTGCTTTGACACACGAGTCATGTTCGATATCATGAAAAATATCCATACTTTATTAATTGTTGCTTATGTCTTGATAATTGCTAATTGTTATGTGTTAATTTCATATAGTAACCATTTACTTGTTCTGGGTTAGATTGAACGCACTAGATTATTAGGATTCATTTATGGAGATGACGTTTAAGGTGTAGCAAAGTCATGGCTTCAATTGTCAATTCAATGCGGACAACAGGATGTAGCTAATGTGTCAATGGTATTCAATTTCCTTCGATTAAAAGTGTATGATCAACTTAGGGATAGTTGATTATCATTGTCGATAAACCTTGTTTGTTTTATTATTTACCTTATCGTAACTTACACTCAAAACAAAAAAGTTTAATTTTGAAAGTTCTTCCTTACATTGAAATCTCATTGTTAATTAATTCTCTTAAAATGATTTTTGAGAAATGTTTGATTTTAAAAAGGAAAAAAATCAATGTGAGAATTGGGGTGTTACAAGATTCTTTGATGAATAATGATGAAGAATGAATACAAGTGTTCATCTTTAAATGAAGGTTTGAATGAATGAAGGAACAAGCAGTGGCGGATCTTGACCAAAATTTGAAGGATATCGAATTTTATAATTTTAACCAATAAATTAAATATAATATTGTATTGTATATTCGTATTTTAAATTATAAATTTACAATTTAAGCGCACAAAAAATGCAAACACAACAATAGAGAGGGGCAGTGGGATTGAAAAATTATTAAGTTTGTAAGTGATGAAGTTATAGGTGTAGCATATGGTTTAACTTTTCATCATCAGAAGGACAAGTGTCGATGTTGAAACTTTACAATTTTCATGTTTGTCATAAATTTTCTTCTTGAAAATTACATCAATTTCCTTATGTTTAACGATCGTATCACTCCTAAAAAATACACGAATTAATTACATAACACTAACATAGTAATATAAAAAATAAAAATTGAATCATAAACTCATTTAGACAAATTGTTCACAATTCTCAAAGTCACAACTCACATTCACAGAGTAAAAGAATTCACAAATTTACATTCACACATCAACACTACACAAAATAAAAATAAAAAACAGTTCACAATTCACAATCACAAAGTCACAATTTACACACTAAAGTTCACAATCTCAATTCTCGCACTAAAATCATTTACAATTCACAAAATTACAAATACAATTCACACACGACTATTAGTTCACGATCTTAAACTAAAAAAATTCACAATTAATAAATAGTAGAAGATGAAAAGAGTAAATGAGAAAGAATCTGAAAAATATAAAAAGCAATTGAGATAATTTGAGACTGCAAAACGAGACGGAGAGAGACATGCATGCGGCGATACTGGTTACGGAGGAGGGAGATCGGAGAATGGAGATGTCAGATGTGAGAAGAGAGAATCTGAGTGAGAAATCGACGTCGAGTGGAAGCTACAAAGAAGGGGTTGAGAGGGAGTCTTGTCGTGTGGAGACTAGTTGGCGATCACGAACGAGGGGACTAAGAGGGAGAGACGAGAGAGAGTCAAGAGACGAGAGAGAGTGAGAGAGCAAAAAAGAGAATAGTCAAAGAGAAGAGAAGGAGAGAAGGATATGCAATAGTGAATAGGATTCTTCATACTTAAAAATTTAAGAGATATTTTAATAACTTATCACTATTATTTTAATAATCTATTATTATTATTTATAAAAAATATAATTAAATAAATAAATGACATGTTGTGGCCCTATCAATTCTTCAAAAAATATGTCACTTGAAAATAAGTCAATATTTATAGAGACACAATTTAATTATGAAAAGACAATACAATACAATATAAATAACTAATTTGTAACTACTAAAACTAAACTCTATAAGTTGTATGAGTGGATTTAAAAAATTTTAAATTTATTTTTATACAAAAATTAGATTGCAAAGATTTCACATGAAAATTTGAGTTAAAAAAAGAAAGAATACAAAGTTTTTAGGTGGATGGCTTCTGGTTGAAACTCAAACCCAGCATTTTTTGGTTTCTACAAGCAATATAACATTGTGGTTTTTTGAACGACACAATTTATTTAATTCAAACTTTTGAATTTTTATTAAAAAAATGTTTAAAAAGCAATTATTACCTATATTTGCTACGTCAGCAAATTTTAACATGCATCAGCGTTTTAAACAAAAAATAATCTTAAACATGTTTTAAGAGATAAAAAAAACTAAACATAATTAAAAATAAAAACGAAGATACTTTTAAAAGGAAAAATAAAAAATTATTAAATAAGATAAAGGGCCGTAGACAGATTGTTACCACAAATATATTATATCCATAATAGTATTAAACTATTAATCTATTGTTTTTTATTAGAGTTAAAATTTATTATATTATATTGTTGTTGTTGTTTGTCTGAAATATAAATAAAACAAAAAATTCAAATGTGTTTTGCTCAAATTTAAAATAAATATATTTAACTACATAAATTTAAAATCGAAGGAATTATATATACTAGGTGAGTTTTTAATATAAAACACTTTTTTAAAAGCCTAAACTGATCGTTAATGTAAGCAGGATACTATAAGCAGGCCAACCATAGCTCCGCAGGTTGGTCAAACTTATTTTCACATGTAATTTAATATTTATATTAATGAATGTCGTATTTTACCGCTTCACATAGGTTAAAAAAAAGATGATAAATAAAACATAAAAAATGATGATTTTACTCAATTACATTACTAACTATTGATATATTTTTATCATTAATACAAAGTAGATAATAATTTCTTTTTTTTTACTAAGATATTCATAATTTGAAAATGATGTTCATTATATTAATTAGATGAATACAGTTGAAAAAAAACAATTAAAATTATATTAAAAACTACAAATAACAATCGTTTTAATACAATATTTTTTATAAATACAATAATTATTATGAAACATAAAGTAGTAGATATTGGCATATAATTTAATTTAAATGATGTGTTATATGTTAAAATATGTTGTATATATATACTGGGATGCTATTTTTTTTCTCTCTATATTTAGTATATAAATTTGGTAACAAATTCACTAAATATAAAATGTCATTAACAGCATTAAGATATCACTTCATACATTGTGTCAATAATTCTTGACATTATATGTATCAATATAAAAATAGTCCATCAGATTTAATTTCTCGAACATTTAATTTTTTAATTAATAATCATTTTAAAAAGTCGCAATATTTAGATAAAAAAAATTAAAAAATTAAAAAAAAAACCAATAGTCTTGCTTCTAAATAAACTTTTTAAAACAAGTTGTGTTTTGCTCTACTTATGCAAATTTCTTCGATTTAAAATGAATGAAACAAATATATGAATAATCTAAAACTACAAATATACCTACGATCTATTTTTGAGTTTAACTAGCTATCCCCGTTCAACTAAAATTTATGTGAAGGCTTGGCCTCTCTAAACATGATTTTTTTTATACTACAACTCCCTTTTTTAAATATATGTAAAGGGTTGACCTTATCTGAACATCATCTAATTATATTAATAATTCATAATCAAAACATACAAAATCAAAATCTTGATACCTTTTCAGAAAAGTATAGTGCATTAATTTAATCAAGAAAATCAATTTGAGAGTATATTGGAATTTGCCATCAGATCTGCAATTTACAATAATTTAATAACTATTCAAAAAAGTAATTTACAATAATTTAATAACTATTCAAAAAAGTATAGTTAATTCTAAGGTAGACAATCTACCACCAATGATTAAAACTCACACAAAACTCTAACAAAGATCGACAACACTTCCGAGAGGTATAAGATAATAGCTCTCCAAATCTTTACACCTGATATGGTAATGTGATTCCTGTCTGACTTTTGATTGACACATTTGTTTTCCTTTATTTTGATCGAACTAAACATTAATTATGTCAATGTCTCGACCTTTTAAAGACCAAAAAAACCATTCTGAGGAGTGCTGATCTATTGTTAAGATAACTTTTAAATATCGGTTCACATTGCCATTCACCCAATTTGATTATCAATAATACTAATAAGAAAGTGCATAACAATGAAACTCTAAGAATTGAAATTAACTTATATGTAATGTCATCACCGTTAGTGTAAAAAATATCATACATGCATACAGTTATATTTCACAACTATAAAAAAGAATTACACTAAATGTGGACACTAATAGGAAAAACACTAATGCCTCTCATTGAATCTATTAAGCAAGTGTGAACCCGAGTCACAAGAGTAACTCTCAAAATTGATTTCATCATATTGTAATCCCTAATTCACTGGATAACGGTGATTACAAAAGCGTATTACTATATGCACCTAAGCTTTCTTCTATTGTGTGCAGCCAGTTGTATAACATATTACATAAAATACAGACACCCACAATGTGGGAGGATGAATGAATGAATTTGAATGCAAAATGCGCCTTTTGTGGATTGGAAAGCGCCATAGCACAATCAAAGTGCCAGCTCTCCAAACTTTTCATGTTATTCCAATTTCTGAGGACCATGTACAAGTAAAGAACATTAACAGATTAGATCTCCGAATAGCTAGCCAAAATGAAATCCAGATGACTTGAAGGTATTGCTAGACAAATTTGGCAGTTTAAGAGTTGCAACAATGCCACCCGCAAGAGCACAGAAGGAGGCCAAAACAAAGGCAGGAATATTGCCGCCGCCAAAGAGAGCATCCCATGGACCAGAACCAAGGGATATAATCATCTAAAAAAAATGCCAATACATCAAAATAGAATTTACAACGTTTACAACTTGCAACAAATTCGAACTTAAGAGTAAAATGTCTTATTTCACAAGATAAAAAACATTATGATATGTACTAATTCAGAAAGCAGAAATTAGAGAATGGAAAGGAAGGTTTTATTAACGATATCTTCCTTACTTGACTCAAGATAATCTACTGTGCAGAGAAAACATAAATCTACTATAGAAGTCATCAGGTAATTGAGAGCTTGACCACTCCCAATTCTAATAGCCAATTAACCAACCAATTGTCCCCTCTATTCATACAATCTAACTAATCACTATTCTAACAGCTTATGAGGTCTGCTCCTAACTGACAAGGCCTAACTAATTGACCTGGACCACTTGATCCCTTGCTTCTGTTGTAACTCTTCCTAATCGGAGGTTGGATACTAAACAGATTCTTTATGGTGACCTAATAACAAGCTTGACACATAAGCAGTCATTGATGAACACTGTTAAAATTCAGTGTATGTGTTTATTATCCTTTGGCTGTGTTACATCTTAGGCTAATTGTTAGTTGTCCTAGTCAACACAACTTCCTAGACATTGAATGTAATTATTGTAACATCATAAATAGAAGGTATGATCTCACAAGAAACACAAATAAATTTACTCATATTTACATGGTATCAGAGCAAGTTCTGATTCTGACCTATCTTTGTGCTTCACTACGGCTGCCAGCGGCGGCAATTTCCGCCAGCAGCACCATAACCACCGTTTTTCATAGTTCTTCCCCAGTTCTGCCCTTTTTTACATTGTTACAGCTGTCCCAACACCAGCTGCACCTTTCCCAGTGAGACCCACTGTCCAAAACCACCACACACCGCCACAAATCCTCTGGCAAGCACGACAATGTTTTTCCCTTCGTCAACCAACACTGTATGCGCCGTCACAAGCGTCCAACTTCTGTGTTTGGGCACGCGCCTCCACCAAATCCGCACATGCACCTGTCTCTAACAACCATATTTCATTGTTGGTTGTCACGGACGCCCTTCTGCATGTCTTTTCATCATTTGGTTATTTTGGTGATCTCTCATCTTTCAACTGTATCTGTTGCTTTTTCTTGAGCTTTCAGTTTCACTACTCTCATGCTCATTCCTTGCAAAAAAAATTGTTGGTTTTGCCAATTACGCATGTTGGACTGCTGCTGTGAGAACTTGGTTTCAAGGACAAGGTGCCATTTGCTCAAATAATCCAAGGATATTCCCACCGACAATCAATCCGGTGGTGACTCACTTCCCACATATGAATCATATTAGTGGTGCATTTTAATCCCACCAACGATCAATCAAGTGGTGACTCTACTCCCACATATGAATCATATTAGTGGTGCATCTTATTCCCACCAACGATCAATCCGATAGTGACTCCTTACCCACATACATATGAATCGTATTAGTGTTGTCTTTTATTCCCACCGACGATCAATCCGGTGGTGACTCTTCTCTCACATATGAATCATATTAGTGGCGCCTTTTATTCCCACCGATGATCAATCTAGTGGATAGTCTTTACCCACACATAAATCATTATTAGTGCCTCCTCTGCTCAAACAAGTCCAACAGTTGTCAAATTCAGTTTCAATTTTTGTTATAGAATGTTTTGATGTAACAAGCTTAAAGCATAGTAAGCTTTAGCTTGAGAGGGAGTGTTAAAATCCAATGTATGTTTTTATTATTCTTTTATTGTGCTACATCCTAGACTAAATGTTAGTAGTCCTAGTCAACACAATTTCCTAGACATTAGATGTTATTATTGCAACATCATTATAAATAGGTATGATCTCACAAGAAAGACACATAAATTTACTCATATTTACAAACACCAAAGCCACTAGTTACATTTGGATACAACACACATAAGAATAATAACATCAGGTCGATTGCATGTTATTAGTGCTGTATTACGAACAGACACATACCAATGATATCAAACTGAATAAATAAATAAATATGTGATGACAATGCAACTCTAAAAGGGCCTTCCCTCCAATTATGGAGGAGAGGACAAACAGACAGCAGTATCTGAGAAGAACAAGCTACCTGTGGAGCAACAATTGCAAGATTTAGAACTCCTATAGCCAATCCTGCAGAACCAATCAAACATCTTGAAATCAGAAACTTTTAACAGACCGAAAATTGAGCACAACATCTGCATTTAATACCAACCTTGACCACCACCTGAATCAGCAGTCAACTCTGCTGTGACAGCAAATGGAACACTGTAGGTAATCTGTAACATAAACATGGAAGTTTATCCTGTCATGAACTTCTATATTTATCTAAATTAATATTTAATACCATGAATGATCTAGAGGATTAGTAAGGAAAATAATGAAATTGACAGTGCAATCCAATAGTTTAAATGTGCCAACTTCACTCACCGCAAGTGGAAATCCAAGCAGGACAAACACAACTAAGGAAGCAACCTTGATTCCTTCACTTGCTCCAATTACATGTTGTATTCCTCCAGAATAATCATGTACAGAAATGAGACTAATGATAGCAGTGCCAGCCATGCAAACAAATACAATAAAATTGCTCACTGCCCATACTGATCTTGCCCCCATCCACTTACACATTGGTTCAATCATAAAAGAGCTAATTCCGAGCACAACCTGTAAAGCAATTAACGCAATGCCAGGTTCATAATTATTCAGGAAAAAATTCCAAAAAATCTATTTTAATAAAAGAAAAATACAAACTCTTTGGTCATCATCGATAAAAACTTGTGAAAAATCTATTTACAAAATATATGCCCAATATTGAGTTCTTACAGAATTCAATAGCAAACCAAATGCACCTTCTCTAACACCTTGATCATAAAGATCTACTTCAGAAGTGCTTCCTTTTGGATCTCCGTGATAAACTTCTCTCCCCATCCAATCCGTATCAAACAGAAAGAAGGGAAACCATGACAACTGCAGGTAGACACAGGGTTGAAGGAAATATAAGAAGGATCTCAAATGAGAAGCACCAGCACAAGACAGTTTTACACCTTCACTACCAATGTAAAAGCAGACATAACTGTGATGTCAGAATAATCTTTTGCACATAAGTACTGAAGTACCTACCCAAGTGAGAGCCATTACAACCAGCACTGAATGCATAGCAGGTGGCAAATGCCTTAAACTTGTCAACAAGTTAACCAGTACTGCTCCAGGCCCTTCCATTAAATTTTCATTATGATCTTCCCCAGAATTGAAACTCTCGTGCTTCAGCTCTTCAACTTTTTCCGTGTGATCCTCTTGTATCTTACCATTGGATTCATTTATAACAGATAAAGGCTTTGATTTGGAAAATTCAATGCCATTTTGTTGTTCATCCAATAAAGGAGCAGAATCTGACAACAGGTGATGTTGATTTGCAGTAGTAAGCGGAACTTCATCAGCAAAATATAGGGTTACAAGTGTGCATAATGTCAAAAACACCTGCCAATGTTGTAACATGAGATTATATCAAACAAATTATATGTACAATAAAAGCAGTATGTTTAACAGCATATGATTGAAAAAATTAACAGATCTGCAAGCAAATAACCTCAGGAGACAATGGCACTGCCTTACTTTAGTAGTGCTTCTCACTTTGTATCACAGATCTACTAAGGTACTTAAATCAGGAGACTTGTGGCATTATATGTCTCCATTTCTCTAACTATTCATTTATGACTTCTCTTGACTCCCCAATTAAAACTACTTCATCTAGAAAAAAAATGTATCATGACAACATCTTTTTGATTAGTTTAGTAGGCACGCCTAGAATCAAGATCAAAGTTTACCATTGGTACACACATAGTTATTGGGAAATCTTCTGTATTTCCATAGTGTTCTTACAGTAGTTGTGGACCCGTCACCTGTGGCCCCACATACATATCATTGATTGCTCATATATAACCAATCCAAACACCTTTCTTCCACAAAACCTATCTAGGCATTCTAATATTATACGTCTTTTCCAAATCAATGACGATCATTTTTTACTTTTATCAAAATGAATTTATAAAAGAAACAACTGATTATCAAGAAAGGGAACCATCTGTTTAAGTAAGAACTTATACTAAGAAAAAGTCAGATGCGTAGGTAAAGATGAAGATGATGTTGCCCATAAGAAAATTAATAAAAAAAGTAAATGAATAGAAAAACTAGACAAACTGAAGAAGAATGTATTTTTAGTAATAAAAAAGGTTGCGCATTCTAAAGATCAATCATGCTTATGATCTCTGAACTTATAATAACAAAAAGTCAAATATGAACGTCCAATCAAAAGGATTTTCAGTATTAACCTACCACAGCAACAAGGAATGCTGCCTTAAGATTGCCACATGCTTCACAGCAAGCTCTTGTTGTCAAGAAAGGGAACCATCTGTTAAGGTAAGAAACAACAAAATTTTAATAGTGCTAAATATAGAAAGAACTTCAACAGGAAAAATAAAAACGCAAATGATGAAATACTCGTAACAGATTTTATAGCATAGCAACAATAACAAGAAAAAGCCCCAGTATGTAATCATTGATTTACATTAATCCAATTATCAAAACTACTTCTAAGATCCCTTACATGACTAGTTCCAATGTAGCACCAACACTCCAAGTTGAAGGTGTGTCAAACACATAATGGGACAACCCATTTCAAACACTCCATTCCAGTGTCAAGTATAAAAACTATTTTCAGCTTTGACAAGTCGAGGCCCTGGCTTTGAATAATGCTCCAACACCTAGCCAACACTTCCATTGGATTCGTTTGAACTTTTAGGTAGTAGATGGACGGATTGTAGGTGAAAGACGTAGTCTAAAGCATGGTTTGAATTCCTAGTTTTTTGTGTTAGGGGTTCAGCCACCGTCAAGGCTAGCCCTACCTTATTTTTTTTACTTTTTTTGGTTTGGTCCTTTACGGCATCATTAAATGAACAGCTAGCTGATATCTTCATCAAATCTCTATGAGACCTCGGATTGATTATATATGTAACAAGCTGAATGCATACAATATATATGCTCCATTGCTTCAGATTGAGGTGCAATGTTCTTGATTATTCTCTATTTACTATCATTAATATAGTTTCCTTATTTATCTAGTTTTCCTTTCGTGAGAGACTCTCACTTGTATATAAACATGCATCAACCTCATTATGAAATACAAGTAGTTTTATTCTAAACTATTGAACTCTAATTATTGATTTTAAAAGAACGCACATTACCAAAAATGTGTGTAATACAAATAAAACATCCATGTTGTTGTGCCCTATATTTTGGACATTATTGGTGTCTATGCATTGTATCTGTTGTCCACTTCTTTGCTTCATACCATTATTCCTATCTAAAGATACATTCTCCCATTATCCTATAGCATAAGTGTAGAACCAATTTTCTCCAACATCTTGTTTCCAATTATTCATTTTATAAGAACACATGTTCCCAAAAATGTGTGTAATAATAATGAAACATTCAATTAAAAAAACAGTGCAATGGATTTAACATAGTGAGCAGTGTGCAGAAATATGGAATAAGTAATAACACCAAAATATTTACAAAGTCTCACTTGTTCCAATTTCCACTAGCGCCAGAAGAATATCCAAGGATGTTTCCCACTGCCATCCAAGAGCAAAAGACAGCATTTGATACATTGCGTTGATCAGGACCTAAGTAGGAGCAAACATGTTACTTCATGATGTCTGCTGACTACCAATCAAGTATTTTAACACAAGATGAAAATCAATGATTCCCATTGTGGTTGTTGAGAACTTGAACAAGAAACATGTACAATAAGAAATCTTTACCTGAGAGATCTGCCAAAAGTGCTCTAGCTGGCCCCTATAAATTAAAATTTATAGAAATAAAGGGTTTAGTTTACGTCATTTGACTGCATCACTAAAAAGTTAATATAACAAGTATACTTTAATTCCTTTAACAAGCTTACCTGCACTGTGTTGTTGGCAAGGTCCAGCATCCAGAACCCAAGAATAAATACAACAGCAGCCCTTGTTCGGGTCCCTTTAAATGTCCTACAATTATATTTTATTTAATACATATGAACTCCATTAATATCTGAGTTCATATATGTAAAATTTATAAAATAGAAGAAATAAAATGAGTACGAAAAGTACGAAATGACTCAAACAGAAACCTGCAATGCTCATGTGTATCCCCTAGTAAATATCCAATGTCTGCAGAAAACCCGATCAGTATCACCTAAATTACAAGACTTAAATTAGCTTTATCTGTAATGCCGCATAAAAAAGTATGTCAGAAAACAATGTGTCATAAATGCTTACAGCCAAGGAGATCATAAGAGATCCTGCCAGAATGAATGGACGTCTTCTGCCAAACTTTGAAGTACATTTATCACTCCAAATACCAACACAGGGTTGAACCTGTAGTTAAAAACAAATCATAATTTTGTTCAAAACAGCACCATTAACACTCCACACAACGTTCTTTGCAATGCAAATATTAGCATTATCACTAATGAATGGCTTGACAAGGAAATAATCACAAGGATGAAGCAATGTGAACTTACATATAGCTATGCATTCGCACACATGACCATTGATCATAAAAATAGTTGTATTTGCAATTAATATCATAACAGATCAAGTTGAACATATTTAAATGAAGTAATAGAAAGAACCAAAGAGTCCAGAATAGTAAGGAAAAGATGAAATTAATTTAAAAAATAATGAGAATTGAAATCAAAGATGAAAAGAAAACCTACCACAAGGCCTGTAATGGGGCCACAAAGCCAAATAAATGAAGAAAACGCATGTCCTATTCCCAACGTCTGCACCAAAATCAAGCAAATAGAGTAACTATATAGTAAATTGCAAATCCAAATATAACATAATTGCATTCAAAAAAACATAGCAAACTTTATACTTATAACAAATATCAATAGCATATCTGAAATGAAGAGATTGCAATTCTAACACAAATTTGGATCTGGTAAAATTTCAGACGAAGTCGGTTAAACGCGTCTGTACCTGAATATAAGGTGTGAGAAGAGAAAGCTGCAAAGCCCAACCAAATTGAACGCCGGCGGCGACGGTGCAACTGAGAACGAGGTTAGTGAGGGAGGCGTTATTCTTCTGCGGTAAATGATCGGAGCGAGGCGAATTGAGGTCGATCCGGTGACGAGGTTCATCGACGTTGACGAGTTCGACTTCAGCGGCGGAAGAATCGTTCCTTAGGTTCTTATAAGGAACACGGATCGACACTGAATCAGACTTCCCCGCCATTGCGACGGTGTTCTGAACATTCACTCGGATCAAGTTCCACAATGGAAATGTCAACAATTCCTAGGGTTTCTTTTGAGAGGAAAATGGGAATGGAATCGTGAATGAGAGGGAAAGTGAGAGAAGGTCAAAGAATTTGGGCGGGTGAAGAAAAAGATGATGGATGCTATGCTAGCATGATTGGTTGCAAGCGAGATCTGCTACGTTGCAGCAGCGTCAAGGATGGAACCTTGTCTCCTACTTTTATGCCACGTGGTACCACTCCAAATCAGTGGGTCTACCTCCAAGACTACAATAAACCCAGCATTAATATCTTGCGGTGAAGCGAGTCACTCTATTTGATTTAATTGGATGTATAACTTCTACATTAGATGAAGCGTCATTTTACGTAGATTTGTTAATAATATTATTCCAAATCAGTAAAATATTAATACATTTTTTTAAAACTATAAAATTATAATTATTAAATATTTAAATAGCATAAAAACTGAAACCTTAATTCTCATTAATAAAATAATTATATTATTTATACCGTGAGTTGTTTCATCTCATTTTCTCCTTTCTTTTTTTTTTTCGTCATTCATTGTGATTTGTTTTTTTCTTTCTCAATTTAGTTTTTTATTTTTTTCTTTTTGTTGAAACTTAAATTAGTCGAGTGTTTTCTTACATTTTTTATGGCTGTTGATCATTGTACTTTTGCTTATTGTATTATTGTATTTTAGGGTTTAAGTTTTAGTTTTTATAAAAGTGTTGTTTAGTTATGTAGTGTGTAATGGTGTTTAATATAAGTTTATAGTAATTAAAGTTATTGTATCGTTATTGTGTAACCAAATTGGAATAAATGATTTGAAGTAATTGTGTAATCACATTGTGATGTTATTCTGTAATCAAATTTAAATGAATAATGTTAGTAACTAATGTGTAACTCGTGCATCATAATTAGACAAATTACGATTTTGATAAATATATTATTATATTAATTTATATATATTAATTCTCATAAATTTTATTAGTATTGGCATTAAAGACACAAATTTTATCTTCAATTCAATTCTATACACGAAAAAATAAATAATTTACAGTAAAAAAAAATTAACCGTAGAATAAATTTCTTCTACTTGTTTATAAATTATTGAAAATTTCATTCTACACAACATTTGTGAGGTCGGCATATGGTTTTTCTTCGTCATTCTTTCCTGTATTTTACTTGTGAAATAGTGACATAAAATTTATCATAAGTAAATACATGTCGCGTCAAATACAAACCAAATTGAGAAATAGATTGACCATACTCTTATTTATGGTCATTGCAAAACACAACTACAATGAAAATTATCTTCTTTGAAATTTAAATGGGAAGTCTTATTAGATGGAATCAAGTTCACCATTGGTATATAAATCTTATCACTGATGATTTTTCCTGTGATCACAATTGCTACTGATGATTTTTTTTTGTGATCACAGTTCTATAATATTTATATACAATTCATTTATGAGCAATCGTGTTTCGTTAGATAGTCCATTAGCTTGATCAATGTTCCTCTCAAAACCATGATCGAAACACCAATCTTAAATCTTAATTGGTGATGCCTTATTTTTTAATTCTTCAAATAATCTTTTTGTTTTCAAAAAACTTACTATAAAATGTAGTTTTAAGCAAATAAAAACAATGATTATTGAAAAATTAAATAATTAGATTTGATCAAATAGAAATTTTTAAAATAATGGACATGGACATATTAAGTAAATTAAATAAATTAGTAAATTTAAAGATAAATAATCTTTCCATCACAAAAAAAAAAAATTCATATTGTTGTTAAAAACATTAATCTAGATCATCAAAATAAACATAACTAGAACATATCAATAACAAAGGTTGAAGATACAATAAAGTTGAGAAAATATATTCACTTGATCCATTTCATAAAGCAAATTTAGACATGATTTGTTTATGATTAACGACTTTATACGATATCTTTTACCAAAATTAGATAATGAAATTTCTTAACATCAATAAAAGTTTAAGGAATTGATAAACTAAGGATTTTATTTGTTAAACACAACTGGGCACCATTCCTTTCATAAACTCTCTCTTGTCCCACTCCAACTAAAACTCCCATGACATCTATTTAACAAAAAGTAATGAGTAAATTGTGAATAACTAAAATAAAATAACAATGACAAATTGAAATAAATTTACCAATCAACATGTCAACCTTTTGAATTTCTGAGAATGAAATAAATGAGTACGAAGAGATTGTGACCAAACTGATTTCTAATTGTCACATTGTACCATTTTGCAAATTCAATTTGAATGTGTCTCTGATTGTTTTATATGCTCCAGAGTTAGACGCAACACTAAAAAAAACGAAAAGTTGTACACAACTTCCTCACTAATATTAGTCTCAAATCAAGAAATAAGAGTTTTTCGGACGGTTGCTTGAATTTTGTCACCATAAAAATATGAAACACAAATTTGTTAAATTAATAACATAACAAAATTAGTTTGTGTATAATTTAAAATTTTGAATTTATAAAATAAATAATTAAACATTGTCATTCATCAATACCATTTCCATCGCATAATTGACATTCAGATCAGATAGAACACACAACTTTAACAACCAAATTACATGACTCCTTTTTTGGAGAATTGAGCATCAAGTGACAAAATATCCTTCATTCTAGTACTACTTGTACTACTTGTTGTAGCTTAAATACTAAAGATAAATAATCTTTCCATCGCAAAAATTCACATTGTTGTTAAAAACATATATCTAGATCATCAAAATAAACATAACTAGAACACATCAATAATGAAGGTTGAAGATACAATAAAGTTGAAAAAATATACACCTAATCTATTTCTTGAAGCAAGTTTATACATGATTTGTTTGTTAGTGAAACTCTCTCATGATCAAATATGACAAAGGTTGCAGAATCAATATCATCAACGACTCTATGCGATACATTTTTAACAAAATTAGGTAATGAACTTTATTAATATCAATAATAGTTTATGGAATTGATAAATTAACATAAATGGATTTTATTTCATAAACTCTCTCTTGTCCCACTCCAACTAAAACTCATATGACATCTATTAAAAAAAAGTAATTATTAAACTGTGAATAACTAAAATAACATAATAGTGATAAATTGAAATAAATTTATCAATCAAGTAATTCATGTCAACAGTTCGAATTTCTAAGAATGAAATGAATGACTACGGAGAGGTTGTGACTAAACTAGTTTTGAATTCTCGGATCATTGTACTCTTTTGCAAGTTCAATTTGAATTAATATCCAATTGTTTTATATGCTCTAGAGTTAAAATGGAATCTTTGGTAATGGAAAATTAAAATGAATCTTTGGTAAAGAAAAATTAAAAGGGAATTGTGTATAAATGAGATAATATGAATGGTATTTATAAAGGAGGCGCCGAAAATGGAAGATTATTGAGAAGAGACAGTTAACATAGGACAACGACAAAGGACGGAGAAAAATGTTGCAGAGGACGGCAAAATGAAGAAGAAATGTCGAAAAACGCACAAACAATTCGTAAAATAAAATAAAAATTAAATTTATGTAATCTTTAGTAAGAATTTAAAGTTGTGGTTGCTAAATTAGTGTTTGAAAAACCATTACTTTCAAAAATTGTGGTGTAATGGATTGTATTTTTTTTTTAAATTCATAAATAAATTTTCAACTCTCAATAAAAAGTGTTATTTTTCTCTCAATAAACTGACGATATAATAAATTTTCTTCGTATTTTTTAATTCACCAATAAATTCTCAATGCCTCAAACAAACTCTCAAATCGTGATGTAATGCAAGTTTTTTTTTTCTTTCAAAAAAAGTGCACAATGAGGTGGTTGTGTATTTTTTTTCTTTTTACTTTCTACTAATAGAAACTTTATATTTGTCTAAACACTCTAATTAAGTGACACTTGTTAAACTTGTCAAAAAGTCATATTTACTTTATACTATTGTATAGATTAATTGACAAATTTCAAATGAGATTTAAAATTAAGTAATGTTATTATTTAACTAATTTATACATATTGTCTAATAACTCAAGAATCAAATTCGAATGAATGATGTGTCGTTGAGTAATCAATATGCACAATATAAAAAAGCACACTAACACATAAATTGAAATCATATTAAAGATGTCAAGTACAAATTGTGTTCATCTTTAGACAAAATAGGTCACATACAACTTTTTTTTTTTTTAAAGATACCAAATACAAATATGGTTCAACCATGACCAAAATAGGTGATATGTACTATTCCATCACAAAAAGAGACCACATACATCCTATCTACATTATCTATTAATTTTTTTTAAATGCAAATTTTTTTTGGTCTCCATAGCAAAGTATTTGGTAGTTCCCCTAACAAGCAACTTTGTATCGAATGTCATGCTCACCTCAAATATTAATTCATCACCATTTTCAAATTGGTTAAATTTTAAGAAATTTCCTTAAATCCTCTTCATCGACTTTACTCCCTGGTGGAGTATCCAAATCTTCATAATTCACAACATATTTTCAAAATCATATGCAAAACTAGGCTCAAGATTTGCAGGTCTTTTAGAAGAATTTTCATTACTAACAACCTTAACAAATGTATCATATTTCATTAGTCCAGTCCCAATCCTCAACCTCATACTCTAATTCATGGAACTCACTCATATCATCATCTTCATTAGCCAAGTCAACAACATAATTCTCATCTTATTCACTTACATATACTCCCATTTCATCTTCATTATCTCCTTGATGTTTAACTTTAGTTTGCATTGGTATGAATTTTGCTTCAATTCATTTTGAACTGATTCATTTTCAGCTTGCACTAGTTCAAATTTAGTTTGGGCATTTTTAGATTCAACTTGGATAGTTTCATATTCAACTTCATCTTGGACAATTTCAAATTGAAATGGATTAATTAGTCTTTCATCAGTAGTAATTGATTCATAAATGTTGTATTCCACAAAAACTTCAATTACCTTGAATCTTTTGACTTCTTCATCAAATTTTAATACATCAACATCACTATTGAGAGGTCTAAGCCCATTAGCAAAATGAGTACTTGAGACGTTGGTACCATAAACATTTGATATTCATATATTCCAAACTTTTGATCAATTTGGTAATTTACATGAGAAACACTAAGTCTACATCCCAATATCAGTTCATCTCACCCATTTGGCCACTAACATACATGTTCATAGGGTGAATTACAAAAATACCCCCATGTAGAGTTTTGATCTTCTCAATTTTGAAAGAGTTTTGATCTTCTCAATTCAAAATTTTCTCAATCCTCTCTTAGATTAAAAGTTTATATTATATAGATCATGCATGTAAAATTCGACATAAATATAAAATTATTTGACATGTGATGACTCTTCATCATATGCATAATTTCTATTGATTTTAGTCTTATTTATCTTTAATCATTAGTTAATTTGATGAGTTATTTGATATATTTTGTTGATTTTAGTTATTTGATTTAATGAAATGTTTTTGTTATTATTTGCTTAATTAAGTGGAGATTTTTCGTAGTTTTGCGTTGTTACTTTGTTTTAGTGCAATGCTGAATTTTGGTGAGAAATCAACATGACCTATGAGGAGTATTTCAGCCATATCTGGAGTTTTAGATGTCCAATTAGAGTCAAACCAAATGCTAATGAAAGCTAAGATCCATATCTACAACTTTCATGAAGACACCGGGACCAAATTCAGACTTGAAAGATGAGAAAAATGCAAAATACGTCAGACAGCAGATGTTGTGTGCCTGGAGCGCGCCCTGCGCGCCTGGAGCGCATTTCCCGCTGTTTAGTACTGCCAACGCGCACCTGGAGCGCGTAATGCGCATCAGCAATCATAAAAATCCAATTTTTTACTGTTTAGGGATCTTTTTGACTCTGGGGAACTTGGGAGACTTGTGCCCTAGCATAGAAACTCAAAGACGGCCGTTTCTAACGCCATTGAAGCAGTTTTATCAAGAATCATCCATGAATCATTCTTGTAATTCTTCTTTAATCCCTATCTTTTGTATCTCTGTCATGAGTAACTAAACCCTATTTGTTAGGGATGAGTGTAACCAGATGAAACCCATATTTTTCTGATTTGATTTCTAGTTTTATGAATGAGTTTATTGAATTATTTTTCTCATCTCTGTGCTTAATGCTTTTTATTGCTTGATCAACATTAAAATGTTCTACGATTTGTATTTTGAAACGGAAGTGGACTTTATGAATGCTTGAGATGAGAAATTCATGAATTTGTAGTCTAGGGATAGATGCAGGTCATGGTACCAATTAAATTAGTTGCAAAACAATAATTTACAAGAGAATTTCTATACGGTAATGCTTAATTCTAATCTTAAATCTACTAAGGAATTAGGGGTTACTTTGGAATTAAAGGTTCTGTCACTAAGACATTAGGGCAAGAATAATTAAGAGAATTCGGTAATAATTCAATAAAGGAATTCAGTAACTAGGATCAAATTAGACACCAAGGTTGGATTCGAAGTGAAACTCATCCCTGACATTTTTCTCATTATAAAAGATCAATTTTATTATTGTTGTTAATTTCAAACATTATTTCAATCAACTTGGGAACCTTTTTGTTCAATTTTATTAATTAAATATAATTCAATAGTAAAACGCAATCCTTGAGTTCGACACTCGGTACTACCGTTTTATTATTACTTGCAATGATTCAGTACACTTGCTGAAACGCTATCAAGTTTTTGGCGCTGTTGCCGGGGATTGCCATATCACTATTGAATTTAATTTATTTACTTAATTGAAATTTTTTGCTCTGCAATAAAATTTTTGTTTTTATTTTAGTTATTTATTTTTCTTTATTTTAAAACTCTTCATTACTCACAATCTGTCTAACCCTATATGCGAGGCGAGTCCTCAGCTAAACTTATCTTTGATCCAGAAGTTTAGAAAACTGTGAAAGCAAATCAAAAAGTGGTATGTTGGAATTGAGTGCTTATGAGGTTGGGCTGGCTCAAGGGATGTTGCTCTCAAAACAGATAAAAGATGTTATCGCCGCTGAGATAAAGAAGGGGATGACAGCTCTAAATATACAACCCCAAGTAGCCCCTATCAAATTACTAAAGCATACTGGTTGTAACCTTTGTGGAGGAGCACATAAAACTGGAGTTTGTGAAGCATTGAATGACAATGAGGTAGAAGAACTAGAACAGGTGAATTTTGTGAGTAATAACAACAAGCATAATAACCCCTACTCTAGTGCGTACAACCCTGGTTGGAGAAATCATCCAAATTTTTCCTGGAGAGATCAGCAAGGTGGATCTCAAGGTCAACAAGGAGCTCAACCAAACCAATTTCCACCTAGAAAGGCTGTCTGGGAGAGTGCGATAGAGAAAATCGCGACAATCACAAGTTCTTTCATTGAAGAGTCAATAGCCATCCAAAAAATTCACTCTGCATCCATAAAGAATCTAGAGACTCAAGTGGGTCAACTTGCTCAACAAATGGCACAAAGAACGTCTGGAAATCTGCCTAGTGACACAGTTTCGAATCCACGAAACAATGTTAATGCAGTGACCACAAGGAGTGGCAAGGTGAGTGAACAAGTTCCAACTGAAGCCGAACAGAGTAGAAGTACTCTGACTTCAACCCATCTAGAGGAAATGGCCACACCGACATCAGCTGAGGATCACATCGCTTTTGAAAAGGAGCAAGAACCTGTGGTACAAAAAAGGGAACCACTGCCAAAACCAGAAATTCGACTTCCTTTCCCTCAAAGATTAAGGAGGGAAGAAACTGAAAAACAATTTGGTAAGTTTCTTGATGTTTTTAAAAAATTACATATTAACATTCCTTTTGCAGAAGCACTAGAGCAGATGCCAACATATGCCAAGTTCATGAAAGAGATTTTGTCGAAAAAAAGAAAAATCGGCGGTGAAACAGTTATGCTTACCGAAGAGTGTAGTGCTATACTACAGAGGAAGCTGCCACCGAAGCTCAATGATCCTGGAAGTTTCTCAATCCCGTGCACTATTGGAAATAGAACTTTTGGAAAGGCTTTGTGTGATCTTGGGGCTAGTGTAAGTCTTATACCCCTTTCAATATACAAAAAACTAGGCATTGGAAAAGTCAAAGACACACAACTGATGTTACAGTTTCCGGATCGCTCGATGAAACACCCCTACGGAGTGGTGGAAGATGTGTTGGTTAAAGTGGATAAGTTTATTTTTCCAGTGGATTTCGTGGTACTAGACATGGATGAGGACTGTGACATTCCTTTGATTTTGGGGAGACCGTTCTTAGCAACAGGGTGAGCTACGATTGATGTGGCAGATGGCACCTTAACCTTAAAAGTAAATAAAGAAACTGTCACTTTTAACATTTTAAAAGCCATGGAACATTCAAAAGAAAGAGAAGAGTGCAATCGAATTGAGATCTTAGATGCAATTGTCAACGAAGAAATGAAGCATCAAGCATCCAGTTTTCCATTAGAAAGAGTGTTATGCCTACCCCAAGACATTGTTAAAGAAAGTGAGTATCAAAAGGTGGAAGAGGTCTTGGCCATGTTAGAAGCAACACCATCCTACTCCCCCCATTTTCCTACTAGATGGGAGGAGTTGAAAGGGAATGAAGACAAGCCCTCAGAGAAAAAGTCACCACTGATTGAACTCAAGCAATTTCCTCCTCACTTGAAATAGTATCTCTTGGTGAGAAGGATGATGTGTTCTTTCTGTCATATATGCCACCTTGACAATAGTTGAGACGTCAAGCTAATGACTTTAAAGAAGCGCTTTGTGGGAGATAACCAAAGGTAGAGGTAACTTTTAATTTTTGCAATCTTATTTTTGTTATTTGAATTTGTTTATTTCTAATTGTGTGTAAATGTGCACTATGATGAAGAATTATTAACAACTTGCATTTGGTCTTAAGTTTTATGTTTGAAATTTTGAAATTTAAACTATATTTCTTTGCTCATATCATTGCTCAATTCGATAAGTTTCACTAATTCATGCATTGTTGATTACTGCTTGGTTGTTGAAGTCTAACTTGTATTTAAAATAAAAAAAAACTAAATAAATTTTGTAGTGGCAGGTTTGGCATCATTTAGATAATTTATACTCTTTCTTATTATCCTAGCTGTGAGCTTTTGAGCCTAAACACATAAATTCTTTGTTGTGTGATTATCCAGACGTATATTATCCCTTCAGAACTTGCACTAATTCTGACTTGCATCACTTGTAATTTATGCATACATTGAGGCAATTTTATTTGGTCGTTTGAGCCTTTCTAACTACCCTATGAAAATGTTATCCTTTGCTAGCCCCTTTGAGCCTTGCCCCTTTATTTCGGTTACTAGCCACATTACAAAACAAAAACCCTACTTCAATTATATCACCTTACTTGGAGTTAGGTAAAAAAAAATTTGTCTTGTCTTGATCAAATTCTAAGTTTAGGGTTGCTCATGGGATAGCAACCTTTTAAGTTTGGGGTGGTGATTCTCACAAAAAAAAATAAAGAAAAAAAAAAGAAAAAAGAAGAAAAAAAAAACGATAAATAATATCTTCTTGGTTCTTTTGTCAATGTTTGAGAATCTCTAGAATGAAAAGGTGAAGAAAAAAAATGGTAGAATAATTGGGAAATATATGTCTAACTCCAAGTAGTAAAGCCTACTATCCCAAAATGTCCTGCCCTTACCTAAGCCCCATTACAACCCGAAAGTCCTCAAAAAATGTATGTGTTTGCTGCATTGTGATTGCTAACTAGAATTTTTTCAAGTCTATGGTAGCGTGATGCATGCTCTAGGATTTGAGTGATAAATTCATAACCCTTCTAAACACTTGAGAGAAATTTTGGTGAGATTGTGTGAAGAGAGAATTGAATTTGATAAATGAATGCCAAGGTGTACAAACCTCGTTATTTTTGTAAGCAACCATAGAGTATGATGGATGTTTTGTAGTAGCTGAAACTTTGATAATTGAGTTTGATTTGAATTGAGAAATTGAGTTTAAGTTTGCTTTTAACTACACCAAATATGAAATTAATTGTTGCTTGGGGACAAGCAATAGATTAAGTTTGGGGTTGTGATGACTCTTCATCATATGCATAATTTCTATTGATTTTAGTCTTATTTATCTTTAATCATTAGTTAATTTAATGAGTTATTTGATATATTTTGTTGATTTTAGTAATTTGATTTAATGAAATGTTTTTGTTATTATTTGCTTAATTAAGTGGAGATTTTTTGTAGTTTTGCGTTGTTACTTTGTTTTAGTGCAGTGTTGAATTTTGGTGAGAAATCAACATGACCTATGCGGCGTATTGCAGCCATATCTGGAGTTTTAGATGTCCAATTAGAGTCAAACCAAATGCTAATGAAAGCTAAGAGCCATATCTACAACTTTCATGAAGACACCGGGACCAAATTCAGACTCGAAAGATGAGAAAAATGCAAAATACGTCAGACAGCAGATGCTGTGCGCCTGGAGCGCGCCCTGCGCGCCTGGAGCGTGTAACGCGCATCAGCAATCATAAAAACCCAATTTTTTACTGTTTAGGGATCTTTTTGACTCTGGGGAACTTGGGAGACTTGTGCCCTAGCATAGAAACTCAAAGACGGCCATTTCTAACGCCATTGAAACAGTTTTTATCAAGAATCATCCATGAATCATTCTTGTAATTCTTCTTTAATCCCTATCTTTTGTATCTCTGTCATGAGTAACTAAACCCTATTTGTTAGGGATGAGTGTAAAGCATAGAAACTCAAAGACGACCGTTTCTAACGCCATTGAAACAGTTTTATCAAGAATCATCCATGAATCATTCTTGTAATTCTTCTTTAATCCCTATCTTTTGTATCTCTGTCATGAGTAACTAAACCCTATTTGTTAGGGATGAGTGTAACCAGATGAAACCCTTATTTTTCTGATTTGATTTCTAGTTTTATGAATGAGTTTATTGAATTATTTTTCTCTTCTCTGTGCTTAATGCTTTTTATTGCTTGATCAACATTAAAATGTTCTACGATGTGTATTTTGAAACGGAAGTGGACTTTACGAATGCTTGAGATGAGAAATTCATGAATTTGTAGTCTAGGGATAGATGCAGGTCATGAAACCAATTGAATTAGTTGCAAAGCAATAATTTACAAGAGAATTTCTATACGGTAATGCTTAATTCTAATCTTTAATCTACTAAGGAATTAGGGGTTACTTTGGAATTAAAGGTTCTGTCACTAAGACATTAGGGCAAGAATAATTAAGAGAATTCGGTAATAATTCAATAAAGGAATTCAGTAGCTAGGATTAAATTAGACACCAAGGTTGGATTCGAAGTGAAACTCATCCCTGACATTTTTCTCATTATAAAAGATCAATTTTATTATTGTTGTTAATTTCAAACATTATTTCAATCAACTTGGGAACCTTTTTGTTCAATTTTAGTAATTAAATATAATTCAATAGTAAAACGCAATCCTTGAGTTCGACACTCGGTACTACCGTTTTATTATTACTTGCAACAATTCAGTACACTTGCTGAAACGCTATCAACATGTTATTGATACTCATGAATATTGGCAGTGTTCAATAAAAGTGAATAAGATATTAATTTTGATGTATCTCAATAACATATCAAACGATTTTAAATTTATATAAACTTTACAAGTATAATCTATATGATATAAACTTTCAATTCAAACAAAAAAATATTAGAAAATTAAATTAAGAGAAATAGAGATGATTGAGAGATGTTTTGAATTGAGAGGGTTCAGGTCTTTAAAACAATGACACTTGATAAAATTTGGACCCAAAAGTTTGACTAAGGACCAAAACTAGGAGAAACAAAATGGAGACCAATTTCGCGAGTAAGATAAAACAAAGGACCAAAAGTACAATTATATATTAGTCTCACAACTTTAACTCATATATAAAAAAAATATATACTTATATTTAATTTATTTACAATTTAAAATATTAATTTAAATATTTTAATTAATATTAATATGAAAAATATAAATAAAAATATAAATAAAATTGAACTTAAATTTTATAACAATAATAAATAAAAACTAACATTAAATAAATGATATTTATAGTAAAAAAATGATAAAAGTAGCATTATATAATTAATGAAATATAGCAGTGAAAGTTTTTTTATGATAAATTTGTTGTTTTATTGTATGTCAAAATTTGGTTTTATATTAGATAATTTTGTGTACCTTTTATTGGTTCTTCAATTCTTAATATTTATTAAAGTCTTGAATTAGAAAAATTGTTTTTGAAATTTTTATTATATCATGCATAACTTTAGGTGTACGTTAGGAACATGTTTGAAACAAACGAATGTATTTACATATTTTGTATGAATCGATTCACAAAATATCTTAGAAGTGGATAATTTGATTCATGTAGTGTATAAGTCGATTCATGTAGCTCATAATTGAAAGTCTAGGTTCTTGAACACTTGTGAATCACTTCATGTATCAGGTGAAAAGATTCATATGACATATGATGGAGTTAAAAGTGTTTTTTAGTTACAAACTAGTTATTTGTGTTGCATTGATTTGTTCCTTAATTATAAGGTGGAACACTTTCATCCATTCTTTATCATCCATTCTTTATCATTCATTCATTCAAGAATTATATAAAGATTAATAGTTTTTTTTAATTCTTTTTCTTGTGTGATTGAGTTTCGGAAGAAATAAACATTAAATACGAGGTATCTTTGTTTTGTACGATGTGAGGTCTAGGGATCATGATTTAATTGGTTGCGCCATGTGAGATCTAGGAATAAGGTTTGTATCAGCCCTAGAGTTCGTGATTACTCTGGGGTGATAGTTTCTTCAAGATTTAAAGGGTGTCTACATCTTGGAAGCAGTTGTTCATATTAATCTTGAAAGGTTTTTAGAAAATATGGTTTCTGAGTGTTTAGGGAAGAAATAATTATTTGTACTATCTATGTAATTAATTGTCAAAGGATCTTATAAACATTCATATATTACATGAAATAAATTTTCGTTCATGTTGAATAAAGACAAGATCTACACTATATAGTGAGGATGAGTAGATGAATCAATATAAATATAGTTGTCACTTTTTAATTTCTATATTTTTGTTCATATTAGTTTTAATCTTGAATATTTTATTTGGTTAAGATTTTATTTGGTCAAGTTTTTCTATAATAGCCAAACTTCCATCTTCGTGGAAAGATTTCAAAAAATCTATGAAACATAAGAAAGATGACATATCACTTGAGCCGTTGGGTAATACCTTCATTTAGAAGAAGAGTATTGTAAACAAGAGGATACTAAAAACCAATTTTCTCATAAAAAGGTCCATGTAATGGAGGAAGGAAATTTAAGCGAATCTTTTAAGAAAAGAAATCAAGATTTTGATAAATCTCATGAAAAACACAATGGTAATGATGAACAACGAAAGAAAAGAAAAGGAAGTTGTTATCATTGTGGAAAACCAAGACACTTTAAAAAATGAGTGCAGGTTCTTAAAAAGGAATAGCAAAGACAAGAATTCAAGTGCAACAAAAGATAATCTTGTTGTTTTCATTTCTGAACTCAACATGATTGAAGATGTTGAATCTTGGTGGATAAACTTTGGTGCTGCCCGCCATGTTTGCAAAACAAAGAACTATTTAAGACCATTGATGAAGAAGATGGAAGTATTTTGTACATGGGAAATGCCTCAACTGTCCAAGTCAAAGGAAAAGGAAAAGTGGAGATTGAATTCACTTCTTGAAAAATGCTTACTCTTAAAGATGTATTTTATGTTCCTGATGTTAGGAAGAACTTTATTTATGTACCTTTACTTAATAAGTTTGGTTTCAAATGTTTATTTGAGAGAGATAAATTTATTCTCTCTAAAGGTGGTATGTTTGTAGCGAAGGGTTACCTTTGTGAGAATATGTTCAAATGTAATGTTATTAGTAACTATAATAATAATAATATGATTTCTGCTTATATTGTTGAGTCTTGTGATTTATGGCATATGCGACTAGGACATATTAACTTTAGAAAATTGAATGATATGATGAAATCAAATTTAATTCTGACTTTTGATAAAAAATTCAAATTCATGTACTACTTGCATGCTAACTAAAATCACAAGGCAACCTTTTAACAGTGTTGAAGGAAGTTATAAGGTATTAGGATTTAATTCACTCTGATGTATGTGGTTTACATGGTTGGCCTACAATTGGTGGTAAAAAGTATTTTGTCACTTTCATTGATGATTAATCTAGATTTTGTTATGTTTATTTAACGCACTCTAAGAATAAAGTTTTAGACAAATTTAAAATATTTAAAGCACAAGTAGAACTTCAACATGAAACTTTTATTAAGTGTTTTAGAAGTGATAGGGGAGGAGAGTTCTATCATCCTGAGTATTTTGAGTCCACTGGTATTATGCATCAAGAGTCCACTGGTATTGTGCATCAAACAACTGCACCATATTCCCCACAACAAAATGAAATTGCAGAAAGAAAAAATAGGGTATTAGAAGAAATGGTGAATGCCATGTTATCCTATTCTGGTTTATCTAAAGGTTATTGGGGGTGAAGTCATGCTAACTGTATGTTATTTGCTAAATAGTGTTCCCAATAAAAGGAACACGATAACCCCATATGAACTTTGAAAGAAAAGAAAACTCAATCTTAACTATATAAAAGTTTGGGGCTCTAGAGCAATTGTTAAGGTTCCATAACCAAAAAGCAAGAAATTGGGAGAAAGAGGAATTGAAAGTGTATTTTTGGGCTATGCTGAAAATAGCAAGGCCTATAGATTTGTGGTTGTTGAATCTAATGGCTCATATCCTATTAACACAATGATTGAGTCAAGAGATACAATTTTTCAAGAAAATAGATTCAACTCAATTCCACATCCCAAGGAAACTGTATGTTCTAGTGTACAAAGTCTAGAAAATAATGTATCTAATAATGATACTTTGACATGTTTCAGAACCCAGAAGAAGTAAAAGAGTTGGCTAGAAAAAGAAAGATTATGGCCTAGACTTCTTTATGTTCATTGTAGAAAGTACAAATGATTCTATTAACAGTTATTGACTAATTTGCTACAATTTAGAGAGTGACCCAGACTCATATGAAGAGGCAATAAAATCTCAAGACTCTTCCTTTTGGAAAGAAGCTATCCAAGAGGAAATGGACTCAATTATGGGGAATAAAACTTGGAAATTAGTAGACCTCCCACCTGGATCCAAACCAATAGGTTGTAAATGGATCTTTAAGAAGAAAATGAAAGTTGACAGTACCATTGATAAATTTAAAGCTAGACTTGTTGCCAAAGGGTTTACACAAAAAGAAGGTATCGACTACTTTGATACTTATGCACCTGTTGCAAGAATTGCATCCATAAGAGTACTTTTGACATTAGCTTCTATCTATAAGTTTGTAATCCATGAAATGGATGTTAAAACTACTTTCTTAAACAGAGATTTAGATGAAGAGGTGTATATGAAACAACTTGAATGATTTGTTATCAAAGGGCAATAACATAAAGTGTGTAAATTGGCTAAATCTTTATACATATTAAAACAAGCACCCAAACAATGACACCAAAAGTTTGATAACGTTTTGCTTTCTAATAGATACAAAATAAATGAATCTGACAAGTGTATTTATAGTAAATTTCATAATGGAAATGGTGTTATGATTTGTTTATATGTGGATGATATGTTAATCTTTGGCACCAATTTAGATGAGGTAGAAAAAACTAAAAGTTTCCTATCAAAAAATTTTGATATAAAAGACTTAGGTGAAACATATGTGATTTTAGGAATTAAAATAAGTAAAGATGGAGTAAATATTGGTTTATCCCAATCTCACTATATTGAGAAACTGCTAAAGAAATTTGATCAATTTAATTGCAAACCTGTTTCTACCTCATTTGATCAAAATGTTAATTTACAACCACATAAAGGATGCCCTGTGGCACAATTAGATTATTCAAAGGTAATCGGATGCTTGATGTATGTCATGACCTGTACCAGACCTGATATAGCGTATGCTGTAGGTAGATTAAGTCGGTATACTAGCAATCCAAGTAAAGAACATTGGCAGGCTGTTAATAGAGTATTAAAATATTTGAAAGGAACAATTAACTATAGTTTAGTCTATAGTGGATATCCTTATGTTTTTGAAGGATATACATATGCCAATTGGGTAACTTATGCTGAGGATCATGCTTCCACAAGTGGAATCTTCAACCTTGGTGGAGGTGCAGTTTCTTTGAGATCAAAGAAACAAACTTGCATTGTTGACTCCATCATGGCTGCAGAGTTCATAGCCCTAGATGTAGGTAGTAAAGAAGCAGAATGACTAAGAATTTTGTTGTATGAGATACCAATTTGGCCAAAGCCAATGGCATCGGTATCCATACATTGTGATAGTCAATCCACACTATCCAAAGCATATAACCAAGTATATAATAGAAAATATAGACGTATTGGTCTAAGACATAGTTATGTAAAGGATTTAATTTTAAATGGAGTAATATAAATATTGTTTGTAAGAACTGAAAAGAATCTTACAGATCCTTTGACGAAAGGTCTGACAAGGGACATGGTGTTGAAGACATCATTGGGGATGAGACTGAAGCCCATATCTAATTAATCATCAATGGTGGAAAATTGACTCACACTTGAGTAACATCAAGTCTTGAGTTCAATGATAAAAATGCACTATTAGAGTGATTGCAGATACTTAAATATAGATACATCCCAAAGGTTGAAAGTACTTGGACCATAAGTATAAAGTTGGAAGATTGAGTTTTACTCTTAATAGACATATAACATAAATTTGTTGAAATACATATTATGGGTGTATTTCTGATATAGTCTACCTATGTGAGGATGAAGTTTGCTTCAGAGAGTTAAATAGCTTAACTCTTATATTCTCACGAAAAGGGCACATGACACAAGGCCTTAACAAATGTTCATCTTTATAATTCTTTCGATAACACTGAGATTTCATGTGTAAGTTGTGCACACTTGTTCTAATGAATAACTGGTTCAAAGCTTGTCTACCAATCTATCCGGGATAAGTGGAACTCGTAGCTTATTAAGTAGTGGTTCAAATCGTAAGATACCATTATTTGAAACCATGATATTTCCAAAATTATGGGACTAAGTATATTTTGAAAATGGTGGGAGATTGTGAGATATTTTCAAAATATTGGGTAATATATGCATCTATAATTGGTTATAAATGACATGATATTGTTGTTGGTTTAGTGCTTGTGTTCATTATGTGTTAACATAAGGTCCTCAGTTCAGTGGCAAAACCAAGAATTGTAACTCTTTTTCAAAGTAACATTATTTTACATGAAATTTTAGAGATTGTCATCCACTTTTCTCACCCATTCTTATATTCTAAGTCATCTTATTCTTTTCTAATGCATGACTAAATCAAATGAATCATTCTTTTGTAACATATAATCTTCATCAACAACTTCACTATTAAAGTATTGCAACAATTGTCACAAACACAGATCCAACAAAGTCTATTTTAGGATTCTAAACTTCCAAATGTTTTATAATATCTATTTTAGCATTCTAAACTTCCAAAAGTTTTTTAAAGTTATTTTGGGATCCTCAACCTTCTAGAAAAATTAGTTTACGCTCAAGGATGCATTTCTTCATAAGGGAGTATTCTTCGCGACTTTTCACAAATCAATGTGCTCCAACTCATGAAGGACACATTTTTAAGACTTGAAGGGTCCGATGGATATGATAGGATAGAGACATGATAGAATAAAGAACATGATAGAGATATGATATGATATAGACATTATAATGAATTATCGTGTTGTTTATTTGATGTGAACATGATAAGAAATTTGATAAGATTAGTTTATTATTTTCAGTGTCTGATACCACACATAACCAAATGATATAATTTATA
Source organism: Cicer bijugum (assembly GCA_037974875.1). Classification (NCBI taxonomy): domain Eukaryota; kingdom Viridiplantae; phylum Streptophyta; class Magnoliopsida; order Fabales; family Fabaceae; genus Cicer; species Cicer bijugum. Next base: position 7,674,368 of record JBBPBT010000623.1, read on the forward strand.
TTGTGGAGAGACATGGAGAGGGAGGGGGATATGAATACAACAGTGGTGGTGGAGAAAGAGGATAGGGGATGAAGAGGAGAGTACGGTGGACAGGAACACAACAAGTTGGAGATGGAGAGAGAAACATGAATAAAAAATAATTGAGAAAATATATCTTAACTTTTAAAAAATTTAATTACTGTAAAAAAAAGATCAAAATAAAATAGGAGAAATGTATCATATATGTTTCCTTATCTTGGCGGGCCCAAAGGACTAAGGAGAAAGTTGCGTTGACGATGCTTTTAAAAGATCCCTCATAACTACAAAATCAATTGCAATAGAAAAAAGCAATACAATGATAACTCATAACTCTTAACAATAAGTATGTTTTAGCTTATTTTCATTAATAGTTGATTTAATTATTTGTAGTTTTTTGTGAATAATTTAGGATATATTTGCATTATTGGTTGAATACAGGTTGTAAATAGTTTTTTGTGAATAGTTCTCGTGTTATGATTAATGTTGTCTTGCTAATTTGGAATATAAATAAGGATTACTTAACTATTAGAAATAGATAATAACTAGAACTAGTAGAATCAATGCTCATGAAACATATTTTCTATGTGAAACATAGAAATTAATCATATGTTTATAATAAAATAACGATCATTAAAGCTTTTAAAATAATTAATTGAGAATTTTTGTTATAAAAAATTGATTTTGAGTCAAGGAAATAGACTTAATCTATTTTGTTAGTTCGATGTACTCATGTAAATCCCAGTTGATATGAATAGAGAGTTTAATAGTCATATAGTAAAAAAATAAAAAGAGTTTGAAGTCCTAATTGTTTTAATTAATTTTATCACATTGTTATTTTATATCAATTACTACACAAATCAAACTTTACTTTTTTATTCACTTAAGTACTATTAACTTTGTTGTGAATAAAATTAAGTACATCTCTATAAAGACGATCTTACTTATTTTATTATTATTATTAGAACGATTTGATACATTTGTTAAATTTTCATCAAATTTTTAAAGCTAATATGTCAGGGATTAATCATTAATTTTCAACGAGGAAAAGTTGCCGTACTTGGGATTTATTTTTAGTCTAATTTTTTTTCCCTTTCAATAGTTCTCCCCTGCTAAGGGTTTTCTAAATTGTGTATGCATGATAAATAATCAAGTGAACTACATTTTTATCTTAAAATTGGGAAAACCGCAAAAATAAATTGAAAGATATTTAAACTAGTGAGAGAAGGTGAGAAAAAATCTCACAAGATAGCATACAAAAACACCACTTATTGAAATTCAAACAATTATGGAGGACATGACTTAATCGCCACCTAGGCGTACTTTGGGTGATTTTGGTAGAAGGAACAATTGAGGGAAAAGACACTTGAAGCTTAAGAAATATTGAAAATATATATGAGATTTGTGTCAAGATTCTAATTAATGCTTAAGGCAAATACATGATATGCTTACGACAATGTTATTCCAAACTGTACTACACCTTCAATGTTATTCCAAACTCTCCATAAACGAATCCTAATAATCTGGGGCTTTGAGCCCGATCCACATCAAGTAAAGAGCCACCAACCGAAATTAACACATAACAATTATTAAAGCATAAGAAACAATTAATAGAGCATGCCTATTTTGCATGGTATCAAACATGACTCGTGTGTTAAAGCATCCTAATGCAATGCGTATATGCCAATGCATATGGTTCTAGAATATCATGTTGCAACCAAGTACATTTTATACTTAGAGTTTTTATGATAATAAAAGTATTTTATGAAAACAAGATATTTGACTTCAAAGAGTATGAAAGAAGATATAGTCAAAATTTGTAGAAGATTTGAAGAAGAATTGAATAACATTTATCTAAAACAAAATATGAAGATAATCAATCTAAAGAAATTACAAACACAATCTGAACAAAATACGAGCATAATCAATCTAAAAAACTTACAATCTTAATCTAAACAAAAAAGGAACAAAATCAATTTAAAAAATTTACAAACGCAATTTGAACAAAACACAATTCATAATAAAACAATGACAAAATTGAAGGCCAATTTTTAACTATAAATAGATACTCAAGACTGAAGAAGAAAATCAACGAAAAGAAAAAAAGAGTAGTCTTAGAGTTCAAAAAGTGAAACACTAGTTAAAGTTAGAAATATTTTATGAGTTTTCTTTTCTCATAATGTGAGAGTTATTATTATTATCAGCTTTGTTAGAAGCAACTACTCAAGTTCCCATCTTTTGTATCCAACCTGATAATGGTTAAGTTTCGTCTTCAATCTTGGGTTGTTAGGTTGATAGGAGAAGACTTCGCTTGTAGGGTCAAGGTGATTAGTTCCTTAAAAGTCTGGGGTTGTCAGGCTGTTTGAGAAGACTGGCTTGGAGGGTCAGGTGCTTTGTAATTCAAGGTAATTAAATTAGTGGATTAAAGCCTTTTGAATGAGGGGACTGGATGTAGCCATGTTAGTGGTGAACTAGGATAATTCTATGTGTCAAACTATTTGTTCTTTCATTGTTTGCTACCTCTAAATCTAATTGCTTCTTATCTAAGTAAGTCGCTCAAACCAAACTAGTTTTTTTATTTATTTACTTATAAGTTATCAAAAACTTGTCAACTTTATCAAACACAATTCAACCCCCTTCTCGTATTTGCACCTTTAGTTTGCGTTAAAGCTCGACCTCAAAGCTGAGTACTTTACAGTGTTTGACAAAAGATCCAAGGGTTCAATATGTTTGGATCCGATGAAGAAGCTGTTGGAGGAAACATCAAGAAACCACCTTTGTTTGATGGAGAACGTTTTGAGTACTAGAAGGACAGGTTGAGAAGTTTCTATATTTCACAAGATCCTGAACTTTGACACTTGGTGGAAGATGGTTATATTGAGCTGAAGAATACTGATGGTATTGAAATTCCAAGAAAGGAGATGAATGTTAATCAAAAGAAGATGTACAAAATGCATAATAAGTCCAGAACATTCATGATAAATGCAATCAACTTCAAGGAGTTTGACAAGTGTACCAACTAGGAGACAATAAAGAGTATTTATTATAGTTTTATCCTAACCTATGAAGGAAGCAAGCAAGTTCAAGAAGCAAATGCCAACCTCCAAGTCAAAAAGTACGAGTTGTTCAAGATGGAAGAAGATGAAGACATTGAAACAATATTTTCCAGATTCGAGACTTTGGTCTCATGATTAAAGGTACTTGAAAAGAGTTATACTATTGCTGATCATGTGAAGAAGATATTAAGGAGTCTAACAAGCAAATGGAGACCTTAGATCACTGTCATTCAAGAAACAAAATATTTGCATACTCTTAAGCTAGAAAAATTAATTAGCTCTCTCATATCACATGAAATTGAGCTTGTAGAGGATGAGACAAAGAAGAAGCAACCAACCTTGGCTTTGAAATCCAAGCATAAGAAAGTTCTGAGTGCAATAAAAAAATTAGAGGATGATGATTCAAATGATCATACTGGAGACTCAAAGGAAGATGAACTGACATTTATATGTAGAAAAGTTCAAAAGATGTGACACAATAGAAATAAGAACTTTCCCCAAATATATTCCAGGCAATCCCGTAAAGGAAATGATTATAAATATGATAAGTAAATCATCATCTGTTATGGATGCAATGAACCTGGACATATGGGTCAAAATGTCCAAATACAAAAAAATGAAAACATCAAAGGAAAGACTCTAGACCCAAGAAGAAGAGTCTGTTTGCTACATGAGATGATTCTGATGAATCCTCTAATAATGAAGAGCAATCATATTTGGCTTTGATGGTTCATACCAACTATGCATCTGGATCCAACACAGATTCTGACTCTGGAAGTGAATCAACAGATGAAAAAGTTAAGGTATTTTATTACTTTACTCGATCTGATTTAATTACTGCTACAAATGATTTCTTAAATTAGAATCACAAATTGTCTTTAAGAATGAAAACACTTAGCAAGGAAAATACTAATCTAATTGAAAAAGTTAATGTTTTAAAAAATCAAAGTGCTGAATTTAAAACAGAAAATGCAACTCTAAAAATTGATATTACTGATATTACTAAATCACACTAAAATATCTTGTCATTTGCTAACCACATGGAAAGATAAGAAACCTTTAAGAACTAACAAACAAGAACTCAACCATATTTGGGTACCAAAGGATAAAATTATTTATGTTGCACATGTTCTAGGAAACCAAATTGAAACACCAGTCATGATGTCTGGTCAATTAATGCTTGCAATATATGAAGGGAAAAAGGTCTATGTTCCAAGATTTAACAAACAGAAGCCAACTGATTCTGGTGGAAGAAGGACTGATCAACAAAGTACCTATCACAACCAAAACCATACGATAAACTAGAAAATTTTGGAGTATCAACATAATCAAAACTGGCAGAGATATCACACATATCAACGAAATAAAAACTGACAGTGAAATCACACATATCAACAGAACTAGATCTGCCGGAAGAATCATAACTACCATCAATTCCCAAATTACCAGAGGAACCTAATACATCAACATAAATAGAAGTGTCATATTAACAATCAGAACCAAAATACTTATTTGAACACTCCAATCAAATTCATCAAGATTACAAACCTAGATGGGAATTCAAACCCCTTCATCCAGACCCTATAATTAGAGAGTATGCAAATTGAGAATCTGAAAACCAGGAAAGAAGAAATAAGCGGGTTATCAAAGTGAAACTAAAATTATTGACATATAGGTTATATCTTTCTTTAAATTTAATTATTGTCTAATATTATGCTTGATCTTAAAAATCAAAGCTAGATAAGTATTTTACAGATTCTAAAAAATTTAGAGGAACAAAGAGATCCACAAATCTTTAGAGGATGAATATGATTAAGTTAGAAACATTCAAGATAAGTCAAAAGGAAGATTTGGATGAAAGTACAAGTCATCTTATCTCATTGGAAGTGCAAGTGATTCTTTGAGAATCAAATCATCATTAAAAGGTACCATTTTGTTTCTCTAACTCTCATCAATTGAGCTTACCACTATTGATGAAATAGTTGCAAATGATGAACAGATTCTTGCAATGCAAGAAGAGTTAAATAAATTTAAGAGGAATGTTGTTTGGGATCTAGTACCTAGACCAAAGAAGAACATTATTGGAACAAAATGGGTTTTAATAAACAAGTTAAATACAAAAGGTGAAGTGATTAAAAAAAAAAAACAAGGCAATACTTTTGGCATAAGGCTACAGTCAACAAGATGACATTGATTGCATTGAGACCTTTGCTCCAATGGCCACGTTAGAAGTTATTCGCATCCTACTTTCTTTTGCTGCAAATAATAACATTACATTATTCCAAATGGGTTTTAAAAGTGCTTTTCAAAATGGTTGTATATGTGAAGAAGTCTATGTTAGAAAATCCCCAGGTTTTGAAAGTTCTAAATTTTCAAATCATGTTTTTAAACTTAGAAAATCTATGTATGGCCTAAAACATGCACATATGACATGATATGATAGACTTAGTAACTTCTTGTTTAAATGAATTGCAAGTGATCCTTTGAGGATAAGATCATCATTAAAATATACCATTTTGTTCGGTTCACTGTCATCTATTAAGCCTACCACTATTGATCAAACATTGGCAAATGATGGACAAATTCTTGCAATGAAAGAAGAGTTAAATGAATTTAAGAAGATTGATGTTTGGGATATAGTACCTAGACCAAAAAAGAACATTATTTGAACCAAGTGGGTTTTCAGAAAGAAGCTAACTGAAAAAGGTGAAGTGGTCAGAAACAAGACAAAACTTGTCGCGCAAGGCTACACTCAGCCAAAAGGGCAATGATTACACTAAGAAATTTGTTCTAGTGGCTAGATTAAAAGCTATTTGTATCCTACTTTCTTTTGCTGCAATAAATAATATTACATTATTTCAAATGGATGTTAAAAGTGTTTTCTAAATGGTTATCTAAGTGAAAAAGTCTATGTCAAATAACCCCCATGTTTTGAAAGATCTGAATTCCAAATCATGTTTTTAAATTTAAGAAATATCTATATGGTCTAAAACAAGCACCTAAGGCATGGTGTGATAAACTTAGTAACTTCTTGCTTAAAAATAAATTTGAAAGAGGACACACATATAATACATTTTTTAGAAAATCAATAGGAGATGACATTTTTATTATTCAAAATTATGTTGATGACATTATTTTTGGATTTACTAATGTTACTATTTGCTAAGAATTTTCTAAATTGATGTATCTTGAATTTCAAATGAGTATGATGGCAGAACTTAAGTTCTTCTTAGGGATACAAATTCAGCAAAGTCAAAAAGGTACAAAAGAGCTTTTTGCGAAGTTTAAGATGAGTGATTGCAAATATGTGGCTACCCTAATGCACCCTACTTGTTCACTTGAAAAAGATGATTCAGGCGAAAAGTTGACCAAAAAACCTATAGAGGAATGATAGGATCCCTACTTTACCTTACCGCTTCTATAGTTGACATCGTGTTTAGTGTATGTATATGTGCAAGATTTCAAGTTGATCCTAATTGAAGCCCAAATTTTAACTATAAATAGATACTCAAGGCTGAAGAAGAAAATCATCGAAAAGTAAAAAAGAGTAGTCTTAGATTTCCAAGAGAGAAACACTTATTCAAGTTAGAAATATTTTATGAGTGTTATTTTGTTAGAATGCGAGAGTTATTATTATTATTATCAGCCTTGTTAGAAGCTTCTACTCAAGTTCCAATCTTTTGTATCCAACCCAATAGTGGTTTAGTTTCTTCTTCAATCTAGGGTTGGAAGGTTCTTAGGAAAACCAATTATGGACACACCACTATGACTCTAATCAATTATGGACTCCAGTATGACTTCAACTAATTATGAACATCACTTTACTATGTATGCATGAAAATATATATTTATTCCCACATGTATGATCAACAATGAATCACACCATAACCACCATGTCACAAGCAATTTATGCATAATCATATTCATTATTCTATAAGGAAACCGATGTATTATTCAAGTAAGTTTTCAAAAATAATAACATAAACACCAAGTAATATCACCAATTATCAAACACCAAGTAATAACACCAATTTTCAAACACCAAGTAGTAAAACACCAACAACAAGTATAACCAAAACACATTATACTAAAAGTGGAATATGCTCTTACCTCGACGACGCTTTATTAAACAAGAAACTTGTGATACACCAACAACATAACCTATCCAAAGATTTTAGTGACACCTCTTAATTTTCCTCGATCCTTAAACCAATCAATCAACTTAATCATTAAAAGTTTCTAAAACAACACCCAAATGAACCCTAGGTTTGGCTACTATCCAAATCAAGGCTTCGCTTTCTCTTAAGTTTTCTTACCTAACTAGGTTCCCTAGTGATGACTCTTCATCATATGCATAATTTTTATTGATTTTAGTCTTATTTATCTTTAATCATTAGTTAATTTAATGATTTATTTAATATATTTTGTTGATTTTAGTTATTTGATTTAATGAAATATTTTTGTTCTTATTTGCTTAATTAAGTAGAGATTTTTCGTAGTTTTGCGTTGTTACTTTGTTTTAGTGCAGTGCTGAATTTTGGTGAAAAATCAACATGATACATGTGGAGTATTTCACCCATATATGGAGTTCTAGATGTCCAATTAGTGTCATTCCAAGTGCTAATGAAAGCTAAGATCCATATCTACAACTTTCATGAAGACACCGGGACCAAATTCAGACGCGAAACATGAGAAAAATGCAAAATACGTCAGACACCAGATGCTGCGCGCCTGGAGCGCGTCCTGCGCGCCTGGAGCGCATTTTACAGACTTGCTACTGTTTTGTACGCGCCTGGAGCGCGCCCTGCGCGCCTGGAGCGCATTTTACAGACTTGCTACTGTTTTGTACGCGCCTGGAGCGCGCCCTGCGCGCCTGGAGCGCGTGACGCGCAGCAGCAATAATAAAAACGCAATTTTTTGCTGTTTTTTGGATCTTTTTGACTCTTGGGAACTTGGGAGACTTGTGCCCTAGCATAGAAACTCAAAGACGGCCGTTTCTAACGCCATTGAAGCAGTTTTATCAAGAATCATCCATGAATCATTCTTGTAATTCTTCTTTAATCCTTATCTTTTGTATCTCTGTCATGAGTAACTAAACCCTATTTGTTAGGGATGAGTGTAACCAGATGAAACCCTTATTTTTCTGATTTGATTTCTAGTTATATGAATGAGTTTATTGAATTATTTTTCTCATCTCTGTGCTTAATGCTTTTTATTGCTTGATCAACATTAAAATGTTCTACGATTTGTATTTTGAAACGGAAGTGGACTTTACGAATGCTTGAGATGAGAAATTCATGAATTTGTAGTCTAGGGATAGATGCAGGTCATGAAACCAATTAAATTAGTTGCAAAGCAATAATTTACAAGAGAATTTCTATACGGTAATGCTTAATTCTAATCTTAAATCCACTAAGGAATTAGGGGTTACTTTAGAATTAAAGGTTCTGTCACTAAGACATTAGGACAAGAATAATAAAGAGAATTCGGTAATAATTCAATAAAGGAATTCAATAACTAGGATCAAATTAGACACCAAGGTTGGATTCGAAGTGAAACTCATCCCTGACATTTTTCTCATTATAAAAGATCAATTTTACTATTGTTGTTAATTTCAGATATTATTTCAATCAACTTGGGAACCTTTTGTTCAATTTTAGTAACTAAATATAATTCAATAGTAAAACGCAATCCTTGAGTTCGACACTCGGTACTACCGTTTTATTATTACTTGCAACGATTCAGTACACTTGCTGAAACGCTATCACCTAACTTGAAAAAGACTTTTGTTTAGGCCCTTATATGAAAAAGAAATTCAAATCCTTTTCAAAATACTTATGCTGTAATTTGAAAATTTTCGAATCACTTTTTTTTTTTCTTTTCAAAATTATTGAAGTTCAATTCAAATATTTGTCTTTAACAACTTAAGTCAAAATACTTTCTTAACAAAAAAAATTTAGATAAAGTTTCTCAGAAATATTTTTCTCAAAGAACACATATTGTCAAAATCTCATCCTTTTGACATCACGGGACTATTATCAAATTATCACACACCTAAATCTTTCAAATTTTCAACACTTTAAAAATGTTCAAGATAAGGGTTTTCTCAAATTTCCCAACATGAATACCTTTAAAAATTTACTTCAAGATTGACAATCACAAAAAGTTTGCAATACTTAAATTCTTTATGAGATAAACTATAACATCCCACTACTTTTAGGACATTATCTCGAAATACTACGTTTGGAATCAATCCATTTTTTTTTATAATATTTCAACTCTCATACAAGCAAAATACATAATCACACATAATTAATGAAAAATCCTCAAATATCTCAATTAGATAAATGAATACTCAAGTTTTTGGATTCAAAAAATATCATACCAAATTAGCATAAAGTAATGAATGATAAAAACAACAGTCTAACAAAAATATATTTCCTAAAGTTGACCACAACTATCCATCCTAGAAATTGAACGAAATGTTCCAACTTCAATTTTTGTTGTTGTTAATATTTCCAAAACCCTAAAATTTTCAACAACACTTCAAACAAAACTCTTTTGGTTTTCAACTCTTTTTTAAAACCACGATCACAACCTTTGTGTACACATTACAAGAAAAACTATTTTTACCAACGACATATTTTATCTTTACCTATAGAAATTTTGTTGATAACATAAAATTACTCACGAATTATCCACAAACACAATAGCTTAATCGCTCGTAGGAAAATATTTACGGACGAACAAGCAGTGGGATACACTTACTTAAGGATTGTCCGTGGGTAGTATGACTCACCAAGTCTTTGTGGGTAAAGTTATTCATAGGTTTTTTGTGGGAAAAAACATAGATACTTATCAATGAAAATGTCGCAAGTAACATTACTCACGAACCATCCGTGAAATATTCTACTGTTTTTTGTTTGATATTTATAATTTTATCTATGACATGTTCGTGAGTAAATTATCATTTACTCATAGAATTTTCGTGGGTAATGAAAAAATGATTTTCATCTGGTTTTGTTTTTTTTTTTAAATTTGCTATATTTTTTAAATATATTTTAAAAATAAACTGTAAGCATATTAAAACATCATTGTTATGTAAATATCATTTTCAAAATACACATCGTGACTACCACAAGTCTCAAAATAAGGACAAATTACACTATCATAATTCTCAAAATAAGCACACTATCACTACCATAAGTTTCAAAATACACATAACAACACTATCGTAAGAATATATATAGATAATTCCTACCAGTCTAAGCAAAATATGTAGTCATAACTATTATATGAAATTGACACTGAAATTAGTATTACTCCTCGCCGTTATCATCGCTAGAATCATCCTCAGCGGCGGATCTTTTAAGAAACTACTAGTCAAACCTTTATGGTTTTAAGAAACTAACATCCGCCTAAACCCTAAACCCTAAACCCTAAACCCTAAACTAACATCCGCCTTTTCAATTTATCCCTATCAACTTAGTTTTTTGGTAAGTAATCAACTTAAATTTATTGTTACTCTATATCTCACACATATATTTTTAAACATTTTTAAAAGCTACGTTGGTATATCAAAATAATAGTGATAAATTATTAAAATATTTTTAAACTATATGGTTTTGAGTAATTTTTGCCTCTCTCTTCTACATTTAGGTACCTATCTCATATTTCCTGTATATTCTCTCTTAGAAATTATACTATTAAAATATAATAAAATTAATACAATAATCTCTATAAATACATAAACTATACATAAGGATAAACTGACTAATCTCGAAACAACAAACTCTAACACTCTAATTAGCAACTCAACTATTAATTATTAAGCTTTTTCATGTTAATCATTGATATATGATAGATATAGTATGATACTATTTTTGAATTCTGAATTGTTTAAATTAATATATGTATTTTTTTAGGAGTATACAATATTTAAACATAAAAAAATTAATGCATTTTTTCAAGATGAAATTTTTTGAGAAAGATAAAAATTATAAAATGAATATATTTTATTTGATTGAATTGTGTGAGTTATGTGATTTGTGAAAATTGTGTGACTTGTGAAAATTGTGACTTGTGAAAATTGAAATTCTAATTTTTTTTCAACTTGTCTACTATGTATGAATTGTGTGATACTCTAAAAAAACTATATGACTTTTAAAAATTTCAATTATAATATTTCAGTTAATACTTGTCGCTCCCGGCTCCCCCAAATATTTTGTGCAAGATCCGCCACTGATCATCTTCATCATAATATGGATGACTCAACCTTTTTGGAAGCAACACTTTTTGACAACTCTATATAATCCAATGAAAATCTATTTAGTATTGACTACTGTTATTTTATGATCGATAATTTTCAAAACAAAAAAATTAAAGAAGATTGATTTTTCGATGACTTATTTTATCCTACATTGTATTTGAATATTGTTTATTAAAATATTGAAGTATTATAATTTTATTTAGTGAGTTTATATGAGTGATCGAAGGGCGAAATTCATATATAATTCATTGACGTGTTGTCTTATATTATTTTTAGCATTTATTGGAAAATGATCATTTAAAGATGTTATTATTGTTGTAGAGACTAAATTAATTTGATTTGGTAGATGTCTGTGCTAGGGGCGTGACATTGTGTGTGTTGGTGCTTAATTTCATTGTTTCACTAAAAAATAGAGTAATTGTGGTGGTTTTATTATGTGTTTTATGTTAGCTTTCAATTTTATTGAATCAAATGTATAAAGATAGAAAAGTAGAATAACATATGAATAATAGTATTTATTTATTGGATGATTGAATTGTTATTTATAAATGATTCATTTTAACTTTCCTCTAACTAAACTAACTAATTAAGTGGTTACATCCAATCAATGTTTAACTTGAATTACAAAACTTTTTAATATCAAGAACGTTCTTGGTTTATTCTGATTAATCTAGTTTTACCAGAATGTTCTTGATTTCTAATACTTTCCCTTAATTCATGAATCATAGTAATTTTACACCTAACAATCTTCTTAACTTTCTTCCGGAGTCATTTCTTCAAGACTTCTTCAATATTCAAAGGTTCTATATATGCAAATAAGGTAAAATGAACTACATATCCACTTTTGTCAACTTCGTCGTCATTGTAAACTTCAAATTCTCTTAAGTGTGTTGGTAGTTGATTTGCCCTCTGAGGTCTGCTTGACCACTTCAAGAACGTTTTGTTTGCTCTTGCTTGCAATTGTAATTTGAAGGAATTTTTTGATTGTTTTCCTGCCATGCATACTTCACGCACCTTCTAAGGAACATCAATCATAGGGATTCCACTAACTATTCCTTTTACAACTAGCTGATGCAAGCTTCTCAAGTTGAGATGACCAAATCTTTAACGCACAAGCAAATTTTCATCAATTAAGTTCACTGTCTTCAGACCTGAGATGTATGTAGCTTGTATGTTGATGACTGTAGTACCCTAATTTTGTCCAACTAATTAAAAATCGTTCAAAAGGTAATAATATCTATTTTATTATAATATATCAAATTTTATGTTTGTCATTATTTTACTTCTTCTTATGAAAACTTAAAACAATAAATATATAAAGATGTATATATTTCTGACTTCATAATCATTAATACAAAAAAGAATATATATATATATATATATATAATAGAAACAAAAATGATGTAACTAAAAATAATAAGGGATTCTCATTTTTTTTATGAAACCACAATTATAATAACATTAGAGTAAATAATGCACAATGATATATATTAAAAAAAAAATTATTGTCATTTCCGGTTGTTATGATGCAGAGAGAAGAAAACAAAACTTTGAGTTTGAAGCAGAAGCACGAACACAACATTATGTAGGATTAGAGACACATATATAGAGAAACCTTAGCTCATCAAAAACCTACTTTATCTCTCAAACATAAACAGAGAATTAACACACTCAAATAAAACAATTTTAAAAGAAAAAAATGTGAATGCATCAAACATGCAGAAGAACTGATATTATTAACAAAGAAAATAAAATATAAAGAAGGAAATTAATGGAGAAGCACAAAGGCATAACAGGAAAGTAACTAAACAAGTGAAAAACTCTATAAATACATATTCATTTGTTTTCATAAGGGGGGCATTAGGGGAGATCTGATACTAACAAAAAAACGAAAGGAAAAATAAAAACAGAGAAGAAAACCGTTCTGATGTTCCTATCCATCCGCACACCATCGTGCACTGCCGCCTCTACCCTCATCGTGCCCTTTGGTATCAGAAAGGCATGTACTTTCTCACCTCTTCCGGTTTGCTTTGCTTGTCAAACTTTATGTTAATAAAAGATGTGAACTTCATTCTATTAGAAACTAAAATTTGAAATTAGAGTTTTTTTTTTTTGTAAAGACATAATACATGCTGTTATTCCTACGATATGACTGATGCGCTACTATTCTTACTTTATGCGTTAGATAGTGATTACCACATATTTTCATACGGCTATCATGTAAATATTTCATGCCATTTAACATAAATAATTTCGTTCAATGGATACATCTAACTAATAATTAATGAATATAGCTAACTACTAATTAGTTTCGTTTATTCCATCGGTAAGTAATTTTAATAAATTTTCTTTTAGTTTTGTGTTGTGCTATTCAACATTAAAATGAGTTTTGTTTTCATTATTTAATTAAAATTGATGGAACTGTGTTTCTTTAGTATTAAAATGAGTTTTGTCTCTATCACTTGTTTAACTAAAAGGTATATTAAAATAAATTCCCACTTGTATATAATATTTTTGGTTCTATTATTTGATAAAAATATATTTTGTTTAATTGATCAAACTACAAGTTCATATATTTCTTTCACTACTAGTTTTTTTTTATTACTGATTTTATTTCATAGAATTATTTAATTTATTTATTATTCAGCATCAAGTTTTAATTCTCGAAAAGAAAACGAAGTTAAAATATAATCAAATATTAAAAAATATTGCTTTTATTTTTTATTTTTTGGAGTTGTTATGACACAAGTTATGACAGTTTGGTAGTCCTAAAACGCATTTTAGTACACAAAATAATCAATAAAATTATTTTTAAATGCTTAATTAGATGCGACATCTTTTGAGTCTTTGAGTGTTAAGACACAAGTTATATTGCTTGGTGGTTTTAAACTTATATCTCAACCGAAACTAATTGTTCAAATCAAACAAATTCATTTTTTTTTCTCTCGTCAAAATAACTATTTTGTTTAATCAACAACCAAACAAGTTTTTTCTATAAAAATAATTAAAAAATCCATATTTTCTATCCAAGAACTATGTAGCTTTGATTTTTCCATCGCACCGGGAGATACGTAGGAGCAAGATCACCCTCTTGTCAAGCACACTAATTTTTTTTTCTTTTTTAAGCTGACTTTTATTTCAAAATCACATTAAAAAAAATAAATGATTGATAATCATATTTAATAATAAAGAGAAATAAATATATTTAAGTTGATATTAATTTTGCAAAATTAATTATAGGTAGTATTTTAACAGATGTTGTAGGGTGCTAATACCTTCCCAACGCATAATCGATTCCCGAACTCAAAATATGGTTCAAAGACCATTTTATTTTTTTCCTATGTTTAAAGGTTTTCCAATATTTTTCTATATTTGTATGTTTTTCATTTTCTTTTACTTTATGTGTTTATTATTTCTTAATAAGTATTAACTGACATTATAATACTCTTTAAAGTTTGGAAATCATTTTATTTATTTATTTATTTATTTATTTATTCTACACCTACACTTTTACTAAGACACACACTTGTGAGTGGAACCTTATATTCGAGTTTGAACAAAACATAAGTTTAGTTTTGAGATTACGTAGTGGTAACCTTCTAATGTGATAGTTTCTTTAATAAATATGGAAATATCCTAATCCTCTTGGTAGTAAATGTGCAAACAAGGGACCTCACGACACTGACTCAATATTACGACCCTTTCTTAAGATGTTTTACCTTTCACGACTTTCTATTGGCCCCAACATTAGAAGAATTCAAAGGAATATTAGGTTACTCTTTAGAGAAAGGAAATTCTTATTGATATATTGGGAAACCACCAAATTTGAGGGTAATTGATGAAGTGTTGAAAATCGACATAAGAGAGTTGATAAGTAAAAAAGAGGACAAATGAGCTATTCATGGTTTTTGAAGAAAATATCTAGAGCAAAAGTGCCAAGAGTTAGCCATAAAAAAGGGGTACTTTTATATATGTTTTGGCTCTCATTATCAATGACATTGTTTTATTCCCAAACCTTGATAATTTTGTAGATTTTGCTGCCATCAGTGTCTTCTTAGCTTTTAACAAAAATAAAGAAAGTTCAGTTACTGCGGTACTTGCTGATGTATACTACTATCTATACATGCAATACGAGAAAAAGAGGGAACAAATGTTTGTTGTGTACCGGTGATGTATACTTGGTTCATGTCTCACGTGTTCAAGAAAGGCTATCATGTTGGAGTGAAAAGTAATCTTGAATGGGCTAAGAGTATAGTTAGCCTTACTGGGGACACAATTTCAGGGTATCATAGAGAAAAGGGGTGAATGATGTAATATGTCAGTGTAGAGATTTTTCAACGTACCTCTCATGGGAACCAAATGATGTATTAATCATAATCCGACGGTAGTTCTGAGACAACTTGGCTACCCTATGTTGGGGAAACCGAATGATAAGTCGTTGGAAGCTTTTGTTTTGCACAATACGAGTATAGTAGACCCGCCAATGTTGCAAATGATAACTTAAGCTTGAGAAATGATTATTAGAAAAGGAAGAGTACTCCAATGTAGAAGTTACACAATAAAAGAACCCTATCAACAATGGGTAAAGAAAATACTCCAAAAAATCAAGTTGCCTTTCCACAGTACACTCTCAAATGATCAGGAAATACCTGAACCTTCCCTTGTTACAAATGAAGAAATAAAACAACTCAAAGCATCGTTGTTAAAATCTAAAGAGGATAAAAGAGAGCTACAAGCGAAGTTAGAAAAAGTCTACCAAGATAACGAGAACTTATGATTTGAAAATACATGTAAGAGCCGGTTTACTGAGAGAAGCAATAAAATGTTGAATATTGAAAAAGAAAATAAACTTGACATACAAGATTGATTGAGAGGTGTAAATGAAGAGTTAGATGTGCGAAAGCAAGAAAGGAATGAGGCTATTAAGGAGGCCTATATGTGAAAATAACTGTGGAGAAAATCAACAACTCTGAGTGGAACATGAAAAAGGAGTTTGAAGATCTAAAGAAACATTTTATAAAGATGGTAACTGAGTACGAAAGTCAAGTAAAAGTTGAGTGGCAACACAAGAAAGAAATTGAAGAATTACTCTAAAAACATCAAGAAGCACTTAGAACAGAAATGGAGGCTTGTAGTGAGTTGAAAACTTACAATGATTACCAAGAAAAGATCTATAATGACTTAAACGATGAAACCATATATTGGGAAGACTGTTTTATGATGTTGTTATGTTAGAAGAATCAAGAGATCTATAAAGAGCTGGAAGATAAAGGCAAGCATTAGAAATACTGCTTTTTCAAAATTGGCAATGCTAGCTAATCAAGCAATCATAAAAATTCCAATGTATCTAAGAGAGATTGATGCAATAATGCATCTACTCAGTACTCTAGTCAAAGATTGCAAGTTTGTTGAATATTGCAAAAATTTGGTAGAAGAATTGGAGGAGAAGATTGGTTGTCCTATTAAAAGAGAAGATTGAAGTACCATAGTTAATGTAGTTTTTAATTTAAATGTGATGTACTCTTTTTCTCATCAATGAAGGATTTGTTGTTTTGAATTCTGCTCCCCGTATTTTCTTTACTAATAATTCATATTTGTTAACAAAAATCTACATAAGGCTTATGATTCCCCAACACCCAACTATCATGTAAAAAATAGTGATAATTAACTAATTGATTTCACCTTCATTCTATTCATAATTAATACATACTCATAACTTTTTTTATTTAAAAAAAATAGAAAAAATTATTAAAGTTATTTCCCCTACACCCTTATTAGACTCGCGCAAACTCCAAGATCATGGATGAACTTTAGCAAAACCAAGAAGTGATGAGAGCGGGTGTTAACCAATTAAAGGACAAGGTTTATCGAATCCTAGAAGCTGTAATGGCTTTGGCAAGGAAGGAGAATACATATGGGAATCCTCCAACCGCAAATGAAAAAAACCAAATCACTCATTCCCACCCACCAAGCTTTACGCCGACTACTCAATAATTTGGTACAACATCTATGCAATTTCCTATGTATGGTATCTCACCTGGTTATACTCCGCCTTTAGTCAACAATCCCATGGACAATAACCCAATCCACTCAACTATCAACTCCCAAAGCTTAAACCAACCACAAATCCCATCCGAAAAACACTATATTGACATAAAATATCCTGTTAAAGGCACCCTAAGTACCCCATTTTGATGCTAACGAAAATTAGCAACAACCTTAATTTATCGGTGATGATACACAATCAAAAGAAAAGTTTCAAGTTTTGTAAGAATAAATAAAAACAATTGAGGGGAATAATGCCTATGGTCTCGATGCTTTTGACATGTGTTTGGTTCCTGATGTAACAATCCCTTCAAAATTCAAAATACTTGAGTTTAAAAAGTAAAAATGTGTTGCATGTCCTAAAAATCATCTGACTATGTATTGTAGAAAAATTGCTTCTCATATGCATGATGAAAAACTTCTCATCCATTTTGTTCAAGACCTTTTAAGTGGGATATCATTAAGTTGGTATATGCATCACAAGTGGAATCAAATTCGTTCGTGAAAAGACCTTGTTGATGCCTTCTTGAAACAATACATGTACAATCTTGATATGGCCTCTAACAAGATGCAATTGAAAATTCGTTGAAAAAAAGATAATGACACATTCATAATATGCACAACTGTGGAGATAAGTGACATCACAAGTACATCCTCCTTTATCGGACAGAGAGATGGTTGGTATCTTTATGGATACTCTCCAATTGCCTTTTTACGATAAGATGATTGAGAGTATGACATCAAACTTTTCTAACATGGTCATGATAGGAGCAAGAATAGAAAGTGGGATGAGGAGTGGAAATATCATATGTGCAGCAAGGAGCGTGAAGAGACCCCAGACGAGATTCACAAAAAAGAAAGAAAGGGATGCTAACATTGTAATGGCAAATCGATGAGTCTTTTATTTTCCATTCATGAATTCTTTTCGACCCCCAAATTTTCACCTCTCGAAACCCCAAATTCCTTACATTCCTTATCCATATGTCGTTGCATCCTCACAAGCTTTATACTCTCAATATCACCCTTCAAGACCACCTTTTTTTCAACCACCTTTGGTCCAACCACCACCTATCACATTTTTCCAACAAAACCAACATAACCAAAATCCAAACCCAAATCAATATAAACCATCAATCAATCGATAAAATAAGATAACCCATTTTGACCCGTTTTCCGTAACATACAACTTATTGTTTGTCGCACCTCCTCCAAAATTCAATGGTAATCCTGACACCAATGATACCTATGGAACCACCATACCCAAAATAGTATAACCAAAGCACCAAATGTGAATACCATGCAAGACCCGTAGGGCATTCCGTTGAAGATTGCTAAACCCTAAAACCTAAAGTACAAGAACTGATAAATCCAAAATGGCTTACCTTCAAGGAAGATAGTCCCAACGTAGGGAGTAATCTCTTATCGGGCCACATGGATACCTTTTTCAAAGTCATTGACCACGTGTTACACATAAAGCCGTATATGGAAAATAGTAGATCTTTTTAAAGACCGTTGGAAATCCTCTACAAAAAAGAAAATTTTAATCCAACTCCTTGCATGCCAAATGCAATAATTGTCCAAGAGCCAACCCATTTTCCTGATGAAAATACCAAGGTGGTACCATGGAATTATGAAGTTACATCTCACTTGACCAATCATCAATCAAGTGATATCTATGAATCTAAAGGAACTGATGTCACCTACATTTCAGGGATTGGTGGGATGACTTGGAGTGGTCGAGTATATGCCCCTGGACTATTAGAACCAAGTTGGTTTTACATTTAGAGTTTTAATGTTAACAACAATATTTTATGAAAACAATATATTTGACTTGAAAAAGTGTGAAAGAAAATTCATGTTTTTGAAGAAAATCTAAAATAAGATTTGATTCAAAATTATAACTGATGGGAATCTAAAATAAGATTTGATTCAATATTATAATTTACGAAAATCTAAAATAAGATTTGATTCATATTTATAATTGAAGAAAATATTTGACCAAGTTGAAGATATGGTCTAGATTTGATCAATATTTGATGAAGATTTGAACAATATTTGATCAACATTTAATGAAGATTTGAAAAATATTTGATCAACATTTAATGAACATTTGAGGAATATTTAATGAAGATTTGAAGATTTTATCATAAATTAAAGAAGAGTTTATTTGAAGAATTTACAAACTCAATCTACACAAAATAGGAACAAAATCGATCTAAAGAATTTACAAACTCAATCTACATAAAATAGAAGTAGAATCAATTTGAAGAATTTACAAACTCAATTTGAACAAGATATAATTTAGAATTAAAACAAAGACTAAATTGAAGCCCAAATTTTCAATATAAATAGACACTCAAGGCTGAAGGAGAAAAACATTGAAAAACATAAAAGAGTAAAAGCACTCAAGCTCAAAGTTCTCAATTCATCGTAGAGTTCATAGAAAGAAACACTTGTTCAAGTTAGAAATATTTTATGAGAGTTATTTTCTTAGATTATGAGAGTTATTATTATTATCAGCTTTGTTAGAAGCAAATACTCAAGTTCCAATCTTTTGTATCCAACACAGTGGTGTAGTTCCTTCTTAAATTAAGGGATATCAAGTTGTTAGGAGAAGACTTGACTTTGAGGGTCAAGGTGGTTAGTTCCTCGAGAGTCTAGGGTTGTCAGGGTGTTTGGGAAGGCTGGCTTGGAGGATTAGGTGCTTTGTAATTCAAGGTATTTGAATTAGTGGGTGAAAGCATTCTGAAAGAAGGGACTAGATAAAGTTATGTGTCAAATTATTTATGCATTCGTTGTTTGCTGCTTCTGAATTTGATTGCTTCTTATCTAAGTAATTTGAAGCCCTTTTCATGTTTGCACCTTCATAGACAACCTAAGGAAAAGGAGGGCCATGGGGAAAAGGGAAAGAAGTTATGAATCATGCGATAAAAGGGCCAAAGACTTGCAAAAAGACAATGCTTGAAGATGAAGCTAACAAATTTTGAAAGTTTAACAAGCAAAGTGAGTATAAGGTGGTAGATCAACTATATCAAACCTCTTCCAATATATATATATATTATGTCTTTGTTATTAAAATCTGAAATGCATTGAAGGACATTAATTAAAATTTTAAACAAGGCCCATGTTACTCATGACATCACTGTCGACCAATTCGATGGGGTTGTTGGTAATATCACCGTAATAACTATTTGTGTTTTAGCGATGGAGAATTACCAACTGAAGGGACAAGGCATAATAAAGCATTGCACATCTCTGTGAGGTGTCATGATCATATTCTTGCACGAGTGCTAGTTGATAATGGTTCATCGTTAAATGTCATGTTGAAATCAACACTATCAACAATATTTGTTGATGAACCTTGTATGAAGCCTACTACCATGATGTTGAAAACATTTGAAGGATCCAAAAGACAAGTTGTTGGTGAGATTGACCTCCAATTCAAATCGAACCTCACAACTTTGGAATAACCTTCTAAGTGATGGATATTAAGCCGATGTACAGTTGCCTTTTAAGGAGACCATGGGTTCACGCTGCTGGCGCAGTGACATCCATTATTCATCAAAAGCTAAAATTTATAGTGAATAATAAGTTGGTGATAATATTTGGGGAAGAAGACAAATTATTGGTGAGATTGACCTTCAATTCAAATTGAACCTCATAACTTTGGAATAACCTTCCAATTGATGGATATTAATCTGAGGTACAATTGCCTTTTAGGGAGACCGTGGATTCACACTGCTGGAGTAGTGACATCCATTATTCATCAAAAACTAAAATTTATAGTGAATAATAAGCTGGTGATAATATTTGGGGAAGAAGATATGATAATGAGCCATTTATATTCTACATGCTACATTGAAGACACATAGGAAGCCATATAGACTTTCTTTCAAGCATTATAAATCGTCAATGTTGTCTTCATGGGTGAAGGATCTCGCTTAAAGGAACCAAGATTGTCTACCATATCAATGAAGTCTACAATATCATTGAAGTCTACCAAGTCCATGATGGAAGTAGGTTTTTTATTTTATTTTAAATTAGGGTAATTGTTAGAAATACTAGAAAAGAACGATAGGTACGAGTTAGGATATGTACCTACCAAAGCTAATAAAGAAAAAAAGGTAAGCAAGATGGCTCTTCTAGAAAACCAGGCACCAGATTTAGAGAAGATTTCTATTTGTGACATTTGCCAAACCTTTCGAAGTGCTGAAATAATATATGCTGACCAGGTGGCTGTTGCGGAGAATAGCATGTAGGTGATGATACCCTCAATTTAGTGTACCCTTGTCTTCCGAATACCATTCTCAACAATAGGAAGATCATCGAGTTTCTTGTGTTTGTTAATTCATGTTCAAAGTAATTATGTATTTTAACTCATTTTGCTCTGCCCAAGGTTACTAGAATAACTAATTAGGACCCCTGTATTTCAGTTACGTACTTATTATCAATAAATGCATTTTTGAATTCTCCAACTATTTTTGTTTTCTCTTTTCATTTGTTAGCAATCTTTATTCATATTTTCTTTTTTCCTTTCCCTTTAATTTAAACAATGCAGAGTTGAAAATGAATATGTTGAAAATAACAACATTAGAACCCTTTCTTATAATTTTGAACTCCCAATTAATCACGCCGATGAGAATTGTGAAGACGATTATGAGCCTCCCCCGGAACTAGAAAGGCTAATGGAACATGAAGCTAAGGGACTAAAGTTGTATCAAGAACCTATTGAGTTGATCAATTTAGGGGCTGAATATGATAAGAAAGAAATTAAAATTGTTATGTCTATGAAAGAAAGTGAATGAGGAAAGTTGATTAAACTTTTACTAAAATATGTGGACGTCTTTGCATGGTCACATCAGGATATGCTTGGACTAGATACTAACATAGTTGAACACAAGCTACTACTCAAGCTTGTATCTGCTCCAATTAGACAAAAATAAGGAGGATGAGGCATGATATGTCACTTAAAATTAGAGAAGAGGTCAAGAAGCAATTTGATGTTGGTTTTTAGCAATGGCAAAATATCCTCAATGAGTTGCTAATATTTTCCTAGTTCCAAAAAATGATGGAAATGTTCGAATGTGCATTGATTATCGGGATTTAAATAAATCTAGTCCTAAAGATGATTTCCCGTTGCCTCATATTGATGTTATAAAGCGATGCCATTTGGATTGAAGAATGCTAGGGTAACCTATCAAAAAGCAATGATAACTTTGTTTCATGACATGATGTAAAAGGAGATAGAGCTTTATGTAGATCATATGATTACAAAGTCCCGAACTAAAGAAAACCATGTTGTTAACCTTCAAAAATTATTTATGCGAATAAGGAAGTTCAAACTCCCTTTAAACCCAGCTAAATACACTTTTAGAGTAAGACCGGGGAGACTTACTTGGATTTATCGTTAGTCAAAAAGGGATAGAGGTGGACCGAAAAATAGTAAGAGCAATACAAGAAACGTCGGCTGCACGCATGGAAAAAGAAGTTCATGGCATTTTGGGTAGATTGAATTACATTTCCAGGTTCATATCCCATCTCATCACCATATGTGAGCCAATTTTCAAAATGTTGCGTAAATACCAAAAGATTGAATGGAATGAGAATTTTCAAAAAGCTTTCGAGAAGATTAAGTAATACTTGTCAAAACCTCCAATCTTGGTGCCTCTTGTTCTTGGGAAACCACTTAGTATGTACCTAATAGTACTTGATGAGTCAATGGGTTGTATACTGGGGCAACATGATGAAATTGGAAAGAAAGAGAATGCTATCTATTATTTGAGCGAAAACTTCACGAGTTGTGAAACAAGGTATTCACTATTTGAACGGATATGTAGTGCATTAGCATGAGTTGCTCATTAGTTGAGGCAATATATGTTATGTCATACAACTTGGTTGGTGTTTAAAATGGATCCAATTAAGTACATCTTTGAGATACCTGCTCTTATTGGAAGGATTTCCAGTTGGTAGATGTTGTTATCAGAATACGACTTGGTGTATGTTACACATATGACTATCAAAGGAAGCACCGTAGCAGAGTATTTGGCCTAACAACCTATAGAATATTATCAATGAATGCAATATGAATACCTTGACGAAGGCATAATGATTTTATTTGAAGAGACTGAATCATTTGATAAAGAAAAATGAAAGTTGATGTTTGATGGTGCTTCTAATGCATTAAAACATGAAATTGGAGTTATTTTGATTACCCCAAAAAATTAGTTCCATTTGTGGCTAGATTGTGTTTTGATTGCAAAAATAATATTGCAGAATACGAGGCATGTGTCATGGGCATTAAAGCAACCATTGAATCAAACATAAACGTTCTTGAGATATATGGAGATTCATCATTGGTCATCCATTAGACAAAACGAGAGTGGGAAACCCGAGATTCCAAGCTAATCCCGTATCAGGCGCATATCAAAGAATTGTCAGAATACTTCATGAAAAATCACTTTTCACCATATTTCTCGAGAAGGAAACGAATTGACTAACGCACTGGCTATATTGTCGTCAATGTTCAAAATAAGCACTAGTCAGGATGTGTCGGTCATAAAAATTCAACAAATGGATAAGTCAACATATTGCTTATCAATAGAAGAAGAGCACGATGACAAGCCAATATTTTATGATATCAAATCCTATGTCAAGAGTAAGGAATATCCATTGGGTATTTCAGAGAACAACAAAAGGGTTTGGAGGAGGTTGTCAATGAATTTTTTGTTTAATGGTGATATGCTTTATAAGAGAAATCATGATATGGTTCTCATCAAGTGTGTGGATAAAGCAGAAGTAGAGAAAATTATTCAAGAGGTTCATGAAGGTTCTTTTGGAACCCATGCAAATGGACACCCAATGGCAAGAAAAATCTTGAGGGTTGGCTACGATGGTTGACCATGAAATCTGATTGCTTTAGTTAAGTAAAGAAATGTCATAAATGTCAAATATATGTTGATAAACTACATCTACCGCCAACCTATTTGAATTTCTTAATGTCACCATGGCCATATTCAATGTGGGGAATGGATGTTATTGGACTCATCGAGCCTAAGGCTTCATATAAGCAACAATTTATCCTAGTAGTTATTGATGATTTCACAAAATGGGTTGAAGTTGCTTCTTATGCCAATGTAACTAATAAAATGATGAAAGAGTTGAGCGATAGTTTCAAAATTCAACGCTATAATTCTTGGCCATATCATCCAAAAATGAATGGGACTATAGAAGCAACAAATAAGAACATCAAGAAAATCATAGAAAGCATGGTAGAAACTTATAAGGATTGGCATGCAATGTTTCCCTTTGCATTATATGGCTATAGAATCCATGTTCTCACCTCAATAGGGGCAACTCATTTCTCATTGGTGTATGGAATGGAAGCAGTACTTCCCATTGAAGTTGAAATTCCCTCGATTAGAGTCTTGATGGAAACAAAACTAGAAGAGGTAGAGTAGGCTCAATCATGATTTCACCAAAGAATCTCATAAACGAAAGAAGAATGATAGCTTTGTGTCATGGTCAGCTATATCAAAAAAGGACTTAAAAAAACATACGAGAAAAAAAATCTATCTTCGAAAGTTTTCAGAAGGGGACTTAGTTTTAAAGAAAATATTGTCCATAAAAAATATTCTTGAGGAAAATGGACACCAAATTACAAGGGACCATATGTTGTGAAAAAAACTTTCTGTAGGGGAGCTCTAATACTCGTAGAAATGGATGGGGAAGAGTTTCCACTTCCAGTAAACTCAGATGCAATAAAAAAACATTATGCTTAAAAAAAATAGAAAAAAATGGGCTTGTTAGGTTGAAAACCTAAAAAGGCGGTCTAGACAAGAAATAGAGCGTCTCGGTGGATCGAAAACTTGGAAGAGCAGTCCATGCAAAAGTTAGGGATAAAAAAAAACAGCGCTTAAAACTAGGGCAAATATTATTCTTAGAAGCTGACCAACAGGAGCTCTAAATTACATGAATGAATAAAGTTTGTTATCCCTCCAACTAAAGCTATGCACCCTCATCCATATATTGTAACCCCAATTGTTTTATTCCCAATGTAGTATGATACACTCTTTCTAAACTAATTCAGTTTCCTGGTTGATTGTTCTAGCATTTAGAAATGTTATTTTGTGATAATAAATGTTAGAATTTAAAATATGTGAAAATATAAAAGCATTTTAAATCTTTTGATACTTGGAAAACATATACACAAGAACTCGATAGATTCTCAGCATGTATGGGTACATAAAAGAAAAACAGAGAGTAGTCATTTTAAACAATAAACTGTGTTTCACCAAAAAAAAAAAGGATCACACAAGATATACTAGTGTCATCATGCAAAAACGATTGTTATCTCAATTTATTCATCGAATCTTGTGGGCATAGTAGATAATAAGAACTCGGGAGTTAAAGAAATAAACAAGAATTTATGCATAGCACACATAAGTCATGCATCTTACATTCATAAACCATGCATACTTTACCTATATTGAACAACCTTGCATAATGCATAACAAACATGACTCATTCATATCTTATTTTTATACTCAACAACCTTCTAAACTAGTTTTCTTCATTTCTATTGATCTGCGCATCTGTAACTATTCCAAAAACGATCATTTATTTATTTATTTTTGATGTTGATCTACGCATCAATGATCAATCTGAAGACAAACGTTCTTTTGTTCTTGTCAATCTATGCATTGGTAACCATCTAAAGACAATCATTATTTCATTCATGTCGCTCTACGCATCGGTAACCAATCTGAAGATGACATTTTTCATTTTGACAATATTCAAACCGGTAACCAAGATGGAGAAGATCATGTTTTCACATTAGCAACATATCAGTCTACTCACCTTTGCCTGTTTCTACCCGTTTATATGGATAAAATTTGGATCGTTATATTTCATTAGATTTTACAATGATAATATTCATATTTTCAAAAAATATAATTAAATAGAGGCAGTTGTAGTAATAATATCCATTTTATTATAATATATCAAATTATATGTTTGTCATCATTTTCTTCTCTTTATGAAAACTGTAAAAAATAAATATATAAAGATGTATATATTTCTGACTTCATAATCATTAATACAAAAAAAAAATACATATAATAGAAATAAAAATGATATAACTAAAGATAATAAGGGGATGCTCGTTTTTTCATAAAACCACAATTATAAATAATACACAATGATATATCAAAAAAAAAAATAAAAAAAAAAATCTATTGTCCTGTCTTGTTGTTATGATGCAGAGAGAAGAAGACACAACTTTGAGTTTATAATTAACACGCTCAAATAAAATTTGAACAAAGAAAATAAAACATACAGAAGAAAATTAATGGAGAAGCATAAAGACAAAACACGAAAGGTATTAAAGAAGTGAAAAACTTTATAAATATATATTCATTTGTTTTCAGAAGGAAGACATTGGGGAGATCTAATACTAACAAAAACACAAAAGGAAAAATAAAAATAGCGAAGAAAATCGTTCGGACGTTCCTATCCAGCTGCACACTACCGTGCACCGCCACATCTATCTTCACCATAGCATTTGGTTTTCGGGAAGGCATGTACTTTCTAGCCGCTTCATGTTTGCTTTTCTTTTCAACCCTTATGTTAATAAAAGATGTGAACTTCATTCTATATAGGAAACTAAAATATGAAACTAAAGTTTGATTGTCTAAAAAATGAAAGCTTATGTTTTTTTCTATTATTGGAGCTTTTTGTTTAAGATTTTTTTTTAAGTGTTGTATTGACGTGTTTTGCTTAAAATTCTTTTTCTTTAGTTTTTTCTTTTTTTAAAAAACATTATATATATGCCATTATTCCTACTTTTTCTCTAGCTTTTCCACGTAGACGTGACCGACTGCTATTCCTACTTTATACGTTAGTTAGTAATTAACACATATTTTCATTAAGCTATCATGTAAATATTTCATGTCATTTGACATTAATAATTCAATGGATACAACTAACTACTAATTGATGGATATAGCTGACTACTAATTAGCCTCCTTTATTTCATTGGTAAGTAATTTTAATAATTTTTATTTTATTTTTGTTTTGTGTAATTTAATATTAAAATGAATTTTATTTTAATTATTTAATTGAAATTGGTGGAGTTGTGTTTCTTTAGTATTAAAATGTGTTTTATTTCTATCACTTGTTTAACTAAAAGATGTATAAATAAACTCTCACTTGTATATAATATTTTTGGTTCTATTATTTGATTAAAATATGTTTTGTTATTTAATAGATCAAATTACAAGTTCATATATTTCTTTCGCTGCTATTTTATTTTTTGTTTGTTTGTTTGTTTATTACTGATTTTATTTCATAGAATTATTTAAATTTATTTATCATTCAGCATAACATTTTAATTCTCAAAAAGAAAAAAAAGTTAAAATATAATCAAATATTAAAAGAATCTGACTTTCTTTTAATTTTTCGGAGTTGTTAGGACACAAGTGATAAACAAATTAACGAATAAAATTGTTCTTAAATGGATAATTAGATGTGATATTTTTTTATTTTTTAAGTTGTTCAAACACAAATTTTACCGCTTGACGGGTTTAAACTCATATCTAAATCAAAAATAATTGTTCAAATCAAATAAACTCATCTTTTTTCTCTTCAAAATAGCTTTTTTATTATTTTTTTTATTTTTATCAACAACAAAATAAGTTATTTTTTTAAATAATTAACATATCCACATTTTCTATCTAAGAACTACATAGCTTTAATTTCTCCATCGCACCGAGTGATACGTAGGAGCAATACCGCCCTCTTGTCAAACACACTAATAAAAATTTCTTTTTTTTTTACTTTTCTTTTTTAACCATGCTTTTATTTCAAAATCACATTAAAAAAAAACAAATGATTGACATTTATATTTAATAATAAAGAGAAATAAATATATTTAAGTTGATATTAATTTTGCACAATTAATTATAGGTAACCATATTTTAAGGGATGTAATAGAGTGCTAATACATATCCTACGCATAATTGACTCCCAAACTCAAAATCTAGTTCAAATACCATTTTTTTATATGTTTAAGGGTTTTCGAATATTTTCCCTATTTTAAAATTAGTTTTGATGGCAACTCCATTGAATTTGAAAAACACTCAAAATTTTAGGCCGTGACAATGACAAACGTTCTATTCTTGGAGAGCAAAGCCATTAGTATCATCTTATTTTTCCCATCATACATTTCTAAGGCATCATCCTTCATAATCACCTGAAATTCTTTTTGAATCAGTTTTCCTATACTCAATAAATTGTTTTTCATTCTTGGCACATACATCACATTTTCAATCACCATTATTTTACCATTTCTTTTCTTGATCACCATGTTGCCAACTCCCTCACTTGTCATGTGATTTGAACATCAAATGTCAAGAAACCATAATTGAGAAGAAGAATATTCTTATATTGTGGTTGCCATCAATAAGACTATTTTGGAGTTCAATGAAAAATGTTCTTCGTTTGTGGTAGTCATCAATAAAACTGTGTTTGAGTCTAAATCATCTTTTTAAGCAACACATGCCTCATCCTCATCTTTCTTCTTTTGCTTTCCTCTTCCAGACCAACATTCATCAGCAAAGTGTCTAAATTAATCACAATTGTAACATTGAACCTTCTTCTTGTCAAAGTTCTTTGATTTTCCTTTGGGTTTACCACTTGCACTTCCTCTCTTTGATGAAGATTCAAACTTATTACTTTAAACTTTTTGAAAACATCAAATACTTCACTCCTTTTCTTGATTATATACACCCACATCATTCTAGTACATTCATAAATATAAGAAATAAAATAATTGTTTCCTCCAAGTGACTTGACCTCAAACGGACCGCACACATCAAAAAATACCACTTCATGTTTTTTCTTTGTTCTACTTGTTATTTTTGCCTTGAAATAATTTCTAGGCTGCTTTGACTCACAACATCTTTCACAAACTTGAGTTGGCATCTTTATGACAAGTAGACCATATGCCCTTATTTTCTCTTCTAATGAACTCAAGCTTCTGAAATTCAAATGACCAAAACTTTATGCCATCTCCAGTTTTCACCTTCTATTGTGGTTGACAAGCATCTATGCTCCATCACTTGCAATCTAATCTTAAAAATTCTTACTGCTAGACAAATGAGATTTTCAGATTAGTCTACAATTTGCATCATACAACTTTAGTTGACTCTCCTCCATCATCATAGAAAAACCCTTTTGCAACGGTTGTCTAAGAATGAGTAAGTTACTATTCATGCTTGGAACATAAAGCATATCATTTACATAGGAATGTTTTCCATCTTTGCTCAAAATTTTTACACTACCAACACCGTCAATAGTAACACTACTATTGTCTGCAAACATGACCTTTCTTTTCACTTCCATGTTCAAATTCTTGAACCAATATTTATTACAAGTCATATGATTTGAGCAGTTTGAATCTGAATCTTCATCATTGGAATTGCACCTCATCATCTTTCCTTAGAAGATTCTTTTCATGTTTGCATTCATTTGCAGAATAACCATACTTTTGACAGTTAAAGCAATGAATTCCTTTCTTCTCAAACCTTTTCTTGCATTTTGTATTTCATTCTTTCTTATTCCCTTCTTGAGTACCTTGTTCACTAGTGCCCTCACCTGATCCTTTTCCTTTTTGATTCTTCCATTTCCCCTTCTTGAACTTTCTTCCATCACTGAAATTCTTCTTTGATGTTTGAGCTTGTAGAGCCTGATCAATCACTTTCTCTAAGCTTCTCTACTTGATCCTTAGTTCGTGAGCCTCCAAGGAACCCTGTGAAGGTGCAAACACGAGAATGAGGGTTGAATTGTGTTTGCCCAAGTGGATAACTTTTTGATAATTTATAAATAAATAAACTAGTTTGGTTTTGGTGACTTACTTGGAGTAGAAGCAATTAGATTTAGAAGCAACAAACAATGGAAGCATAAATAATTTGACACATAGCTTTATCCTAGTTCACCACTTACTTAACTACATCCATTCCCTTCATTCAGAAGGCTTTAATCCACTAATTCAAATACCTTGAATTACAAAGCACCTGACCCTCCAAGCTAGTCTTCCCAAATAACCTAACAACCCCATACTTTTGAGGAACTAACCACCTTGGCCCTACAAGCCAAGTCCTCCCAAACAACCTGAAAAACCCAAACTTTTGAGAAACTAACCACCTTGACCCTACAAGCCAAGTCTTCTCTTGAAAACCAGACAACCCCAGATTGAAGAAGGAACTAAACTACTATCGAATTTGATACAGAAGATTGAAACTTGAGTACGTAGTTGCTTCTAACAAAGCTGATAATAATATAACTCTCACACTATAAGAAAAGAACACTAAAAAAATATTTCTAACTTGAACATGTGTTTCTCTTTTTGAACTCTAAGATCAATTGAGAACTTTGAGCTTGAGTTCTTCTACTCTTTTATGTTTTTGGATGTGTAACTCCCTAGATTTTTTAATCCAAAACGTTACTTAAAAAAATACTTATTTCTTGAAAAAGTTTACAATTTTTTTTATATACTTAACATTTATTCATTTTATATATTTAGTAACAATCACGTTATTTAATATCATTAAGAAAATATTTATTCAAAATTAAAATAATGTAAAGACAATTATTCTTAACGGAAGGGAACCACTTCCGCATTTCTAGAATTCTAGTATATTTTAAAAGTTTGTGACAAAGGATTAAAAGAACTTAAAAATATTGGACAATTCCATTATTACAAAATCGTCTTGAAAGAAAAACTCATGTTTGCCCCACGTTCGCCTCACGCCATTACTCATTAACTACTTTTGAATTTCCTCGAACTCATTAGTATCTAAAATGTTGTTGTAAGGGTCAGTTTTTTCCATCATCCACATCAGACCAAAGCAAGACATATAGAATGATAACACAAACATATATACGTCAAAACTTCCAATTTAAAAGAAAAAAAATGTGCAAACTGGTAAATTGTATATCAAAACATATGCATAATGAATGCTCCTAAAACTACATGATCTGAATATACACCTACCACTAAGGCAACTTCCACACAGAAAGATCACCCATACCAATGGGGAAAACAAACCTCCCACTAAGGAAACTCTCACAATGATGCATATGCCATGACATGAAAATATAATATCAAATAGATATATTCCGACACAGCCCACTAAGAATCATATCATATGCATTCAAAATCACTTTTCAAAATCATCACCTTATTCACATATCATTAAAAACACATATACACATCCATATCACGAGTATCACATATTCATAGACAAATAAGTATAAAAATCATGACAAAAATAGAAACTTGAAATCATATAGGCCATAAAATTAACACTTTAACAAATATAACAAGAAAATTCACAATTCATCTAATATACATAATAAAAGTTAAAACTTTATCACATATAAGGTAAAAGTTCAAACTTTATTTCATATCTATCATAAAACTACAATTTTATTACATATAGCATAAAATTTCATACTTTACTACATATAAGTCATATATTACAATTCAATCTCAACAAAAGTTGAGGTTTTATTATCTTAATCTATTAGTCTACATTTATTCCTTTTAAAGTATAAGTAATCGCAATTATTTATTTCATGTCATTCAATCAACGGTCTAACTATAATTTGTGTGGGGAAAATCCCTTTCCTTGGCCGCTTTTCTTCCTATTACACGCTTTAAACCCCACGAAGTTGTTCACAAGGAACAAATTTCCAAGCTTTGGATACACGAAGAAAAGAAGGTATAAAGGTGATGGTGGCTAGGATTTCGGTATTCTTTTTTGTTTATTATTAGTAAGTATCCAGAAATTGTGGACTTAAGGAAATTTAAAGTGGAAGTTGTTGGTTAGATAATATTGAAACTTAAAATGGAACTTGATATCACAAAAATTGTCCTCTTCCAAGGATTTTAGGAATTTACATCAGAAAATATTTATGGCAATAAATCTGAAGATAATTCGGCAGTAAAAGTAAAAAATCATGGTTGAAGCAAATTCCGAAGCAAAAGAGTAGATTTTAATTACGTCAGAAATTTCCATTGATTAAAAATCGTTAGCTAATTTATAGTAGTTGAATAAATCATAACTCTAATTATTCTTATGTGTCTATAGTAATGTCTTTTAAAAAATAATAGTACTGACTAAGTTGATTCTTGTGATAATGATGATTTTCTTGAAATTATTTTG
This sequence comes from Cicer bijugum, assembly GCA_037974875.1. Classification (NCBI taxonomy): domain Eukaryota; kingdom Viridiplantae; phylum Streptophyta; class Magnoliopsida; order Fabales; family Fabaceae; genus Cicer; species Cicer bijugum. Next base: position 7,706,977 of record JBBPBT010000623.1, read on the forward strand.
AATTCCACAAGGAAATAGTTACAAAAGTAAGAGCATTATTGATTTTTATTTGAAAGAACTTTTATTGTTTTTTTTATTTTCCTAAATTAGGTCTAGTTTTCATTAAACTTTTATTTTTCCTTTTTATATATTTTAATCTATTTTTATTTTTTTTACTCAATATATGCTTTTAAATTTTTTTACTCAGTACCATAAGAATTATATATATATATATCCAGT
>JBBPBT010000623.1:7712850-7727371 GCA_037974875.1 Cicer bijugum
CTTATGTTGTCAAGCTAATATGTTGCTCTATGTCTATGTATGAGTAACATAACCTTGTCACAAAACAAAAGGCGTTGTTGAAGGTTTAGTTAGTTTTTTTTTTTTTTTTTTTATTTTGTTGATAGAATCCAACAAACGGGAATTGGTTGCTTAAATATGGATCTGATGAAGAAATCGGGTATTGGCCATCGTCATTGTTTACACATTTAAACGATAAGGCAACGACAATTCAATTTGGTGGAGAAATAGTGAATAAAAAGTCAACAGGGTCTCACACTTCTACCCAAATGGGTAGTGGACATTTTGCTGAGGAGGGTTTTGGAAAAGCTTCATATTTTAAGAATTTGCAAGTTATGGATTCAAATAGAAACTTGATTCCATTGCCAAATCTACAAGTGGTGGCAAATAATCAAAATTGTTATAACATACAAGCAGGGACTAATGATGACATGGGAAATTATTTTTACTATGGTGGACCTGGCAAGAATGACAAATGTCCTTAAGAAGATGAATAGTAGATGAGAGTTCACTTTTAAAATGGGTTAATTTGAGCACAGTGGAAAAATGCATGTGACATTCCATCACAAGCTTTTACGCTTTAGCTATGTTGTTAATATTTTTCCTAATAAATTATAAAATAAGAAATTGTGCCTTTTTTTCCTTTCAAATTACTATATTAGAGTGATATAGTAATCCACAAAATTCAACGCAAAATGCTACAATAATTTCTCATATGACATATTTGTCGAGCCAAAATATAAAATCAAGTGTTTTGAAGATAAGCAAACAAGTTAATTAATCACTAATCTTGATTCTGGTTGTGTTGCTATTTAACTTGTGTTTTTGAACGTATTATTTGAAGATATGTAATCAAGTGCATATGTACAACAATTAAGATCATTCTGATTTATACAACATTATTTTGGTTCATAAGAATAATAATATGGGAAAACCAAGATCGTTATGGTTTATTACAGTATCATTATAATTGATCAAAATCATTCTGGATAATTTGTTTTAAAAGATAAAAATGACATGAATCATTTCTCTAAATATAGAGCTAAATATCAAGGCAACTCAGGACAACGATCAAGCCCAAAGGTTTCCCTAAAGACCTAAATAAGCAAAGCCACATCAAGAACAAAAACTAGATCAATTTCCAAATTGATGAGTTATGAACAAGTAGATTAAGATGATGATGATGATCATCATCATCATGGCTAAGACGTTGTCTAGGAAGATTAAGTATTATATGACGATTGTCCTCATGAGATTGTTCAATTGAATATTCTTGTAATATAGAAGAAAAAAAAGGCATATTCAATTAAAGAACACATTTGAAATTTTTTTGAACAAGCTAGTTAAGTGAAATATAAATATTCTGTCTACTGATACTTCTTATAACTGATATAAATCAACAAAGTATACTTAAAATGAACTCTTAACCGACTTTGTTTTTATTTGGATTGATATAAGATTTATGTTGTAACATTCTCTATGAAATCATGAACATAAAATACCTATCCAACTGATTTGTTTAATAATTCATCTTTTTGGCCAAGTTTTCAGTGATAATGAATTTAAGATTTCTAAATAAATCAACATGATTGTTTTTATTTATTTATTTATTTGACAAATAATCAACATGACAGTTAAATCGGTCATGTTTTACGATTTGATTTTTAAATGGTACATGTTTTTACAAAGATCTTAAAATCTTCTTGAATGTATATTGTAAGAAGAGAAATAATTTCATAAGATGAAGAGCCAATAAAAGTGATCGAAGCTTTATGAGACAAACCAACAATGTAGATCATTGAAGCTTAACTGAGCTTCTAACTATATCATAGACAAATCACATATTTAAATGCTTTCACGTACAACCCAAGTTAGTATTTAATCATTCAAATGTGGATTAGAATGTTAATTATGTGTTTCTACATAAGTTAATTCTCTTCTATTTATTGTTCTTCTTTTTGAGTGTCTAAGGTTTCTTAGTGATGAGATTTATTAGGCAATGCTCAAAATACCGTAGAAGATTGATTAAACAACAAAACACAAAAACATTTTGAAATCCTTTTTAAAAAACAAGAATTTTAAGCAAAATGAGTTTTTAATACGATGAGTTAAGTCATTTACGTGTTACTAGATTTAATAAGTGAGGCGAATGTATTTTTAAGTCGACGTAAACTAGTTAACAAGAGGAGGGGTGTCAATTTTGTACGTAGATGAAACGGGTTTAATATAGTTATATTAACAACCAATTTAAGAGACGTGGTGCAAATAATAAAAATTAATATATTTATCTTCATCTATGTTTAACTCGGTAACTTGTTTAAACGACTCAATAAAATAAAGCGGTGACATTTTTTTAAATATTTAAAACTTATTTAATGTAGTTATATTGATAAGCGATTTAAATTCAATGATAATACTGCTGAGTATTGTAGCTAAAAAATCTTCTCGTTTGCTATTTGACAAGAATGAGTGAATTCAAACCGCTTTCCCCGTTTTTCTCTAGTTTTGGTAGTATAAATATAAATAATCTCCCTGTATTTCAAGAACACCTTTAACATGTGTTCAACTCCAAAGTTGTCAAGGAACTCTAGAAAAAAGAGTGTAACTTCATTGTTTCTCTTGCTATATATGTACAACCTCCTTCCTAGTTGCGGTGTTCTATCTAAGATTGCATGAATGCTTGAGCCGTCTCCTCTCTCTTCTCCCTCCTCCATACATATATTTTCCCTCTCAATTCTCTCCACTTACTCCATTTTAATAGCTACAACTCAATTTTACTTTTTTTTGTTTTCAAAATTATTGTTAGTGCTCCACAAGAAACTTTCCAAAAGTCAATAAAATATTGATGAATATGGTAGAATATTTTTAATAATAAATATTTATTCAACTTTTTTGATAGTAAATAAATTTTATAGAAAAGTCAAGATATTAACATTTTAAATAGTTATAAACAATAATTATTTGTAGATTAGATTAGATTATATTATATTATATTATATTATATTATATTATATTATATTATATTATATTATATTATATTATATTATATATTTAGTTTCTGTTAATATGTTTTGTTTTGATTTTAATTATAGTAAAAAAAAATTATTTAAAGCTTTACAAATTTTAAGTATTTTTTAAATAATAAGTATAAATTTTACATAATAAAAAATGTTGATGTGGCTATTTTTTTTTACAGAGGAGGCACATTAATGTTTTTGATCATTAGATTAAATTTTCTGAATTTATATTTTTAATATTTAAATTTAATTAACAATTCATTAATTTTTTAATCATTTAATTAAAAACCTAAAATTAATTGAATAAATTTTTTAAAAAAAAATTAATTAATTAACCAATAAATCAATTAAATAAAAAAAACCAACCATCTTGATCTTCCACCTTAAATTCTTAATTTCTCAACCAACTTACTCATCAAAGTTTCTTCTTTGGTCTCACTTTTGTACTTATATATCTTCTCCCCTATAACATTTCCCCTCTTTGAGATTTCCAGAAAAGTTAATCATCACCGTTTCATCAAGGAATGAAAATGTACCACATCTTCATCAACAACAACACTACTACAACATCTTCAAGATTTAGATGCAAATAATGGAAGTTGATGACGCGCGAATGATGGAGATCGAAGCCCTATGTGATACTACCGTTCGATCACATATTCCGCTCAATCGCTTTCTCTAGTTTCATGCATTATTACTGTCAGTGATTCTTCCTAAACCATCTCAAGCTAGCAATCAGTGAAAGCGCAAACACGAATCAGATAAATTGTTTCAAAAAATAAGAATGTGAAATGTGAAATTCCAAGCATTTGAGAGTTTAAATTTGATTTTTATTTATAACTTTCTAAAAAAAAATGCATAAATAATCGACATTAATATGATTCACACGTGTCGTATGGACAAAAATTGGTTACTTCGATTTTTATTATAATAAACACATTAGGACATTTTTTAAAAGACTTTTGAATTTGTAGAAAGTATAAATCAAAAGATATAATTTTATAGTACTTAAAACTAAAACTATAGATATAGAAAATAAATGCACAAGTGGTTCAAACATGAGTTATTATTCATTTGTTAGTGGTCCAACACTAGTATCACGGGTTGTCACTCGGCATGAACAAATAACTGAAAATGTTGTGGGGACAATGTCACATGTGATAGGTCAGGTTCAAATTTGACCCTTTAATGGGTCCACGCAAAACCGCTGAGTTTCTCTAATAAGATATAAATTGCTAACTTCAAACAATAACATGTTGCATCTTCGAAATTGTAAATTATTTCATGCATCATGTGATTGATTCTCACATATCATCTGAACATAGAAAAATCTTTGCAGTGATTTATAAACATAATCATAATTATATTTATTAATTAATGTATTCAGACTATGAAATTAATAATTCAATGTATTTATAGTGATAGAAATTGTTGCAAAATATCTAAATTATGAGTCATGAGCTCTTCAAAGAGATTTGAATCTTTTATAATTGTTGTATATATGATACAAAAACTATTCAACTATTTGGTTTAGAGAGAGTAGTTGTTGTACCATACAACAACTATATACAATGTAGAGATTATAGATATAAATAGTTTAATATTTCCATACAAAGAGATTGCATTAGGATTTGACCGTGACCTCGATTCATGTCACACTAGAACAACCTTACTGCTATGACTTGCATTTTCACTAGAAAATGTTGATAAAATTAAAATGGGATAAACCACTATTTTAGTCATCCAACTTAAAATTAAATAATCTTTGAAATATTCAATTTACTATTATAAAAGTCTTTGAATTAAAATAGAATTTTTTGTTAAAATAATTCATGATTATCATAACGTCGAAAACTAATTGACCGACATTTTAATAACTCAAAGATTAATTTAAGTTTTTAATTGAGTTAGATATTAAAATCACAACACTACATACTTTTAGAAACTTAAATTCTGATTTACTCAAATTAAAATACATAAAAAACATCACCCTTAAGAGAGGACGACAATATTATAAATGACTAGATAGCTAGTGAGACATATTAAAAGACATGCACACAACTTATAATTAAACACTAAAATTAATTTATCAAACATATCACATAAATAAACTCCTAATAACAGCTGCTTGAGCGCTGTTAGGGTCTATGGTGTCCAAAAGTTGTGATAATCGGTCACTTAAATCATCAACCTCTCGGTGCAAGTTTTTGATGTAATTGCAAGTCTCCTTCAACACCTTAGTAGGTGAAACCTATATATACACATTACAAAAAAAATGTTAACAAATATACAATGTTATTTATTGGCCTCATTAAATCTATTTTCCACACAATTTTAGTTGCTACATGATATAATTACTCGACAATGATGGCAAGTGGAAATTAATGTCCGACCCACAGGCCACAGCCTTACAAAGTTTGTGGGTAAAAGAGCTAAGAGAGGGCACAAGTGTGATGACTTATCTAGCAAAATCAACCTAAGCCACAAAAAAGATGTGTGTATAGTGTATGTCATGTGCATGCATGTGACTCCCTCGGATTAATTAATTTTCCTTAAACACCTTTGATTTTTACGAACACAACAAATTTAACATAGTATATTTACGTTGATATCCACTCTTGTACCCTTGTGCTTGGATGTGATTAATAAAATCTCTTTGTTTTTGAAAAAATATAAAAAATAAATAAATATACTTTAGATTAGTGTTTTTCATAAGATTAGTTCTTGTATAAAAACTTTAAGTTAGTTGTATATATAACAAAAAATTTAATACATATTTATAAAATTAAAATTTAAAATATATTATTTCTTGTACAAGAATTTAGTTTTATATATTTTTCTTTTGATATTATAAATATTCTTATGATTTAGTTGTTCTCTTCCTCAACCATGTGATTAACTTTATATTCGTAAGTAGTTGTTTATATATAGCACATCAATTCCATCAAAATATATAGATATATTAGTCTCTAAAATGATAAATATCTTATAATGGGATAGTTTATACAATTGAAATATACTTTATTATGTAATTAGACCTTTAGAATCAAAAAATTTAGTCCATGAAATGTTTAGTATATATGAACTAATGTGATTAAAAAAAGTAAATTTTGAGAGATTTTATAATTATGTTAATTTTAAGGACTCAATGAACACCATTTACAATTTCAAAGTCATACTACTAAATAATGACTCCATGTGTTTCTCATTTGTGTGTGAGAGAGAGAAAATTGAAAATGTAAGAAGAGAAAATTAATACCTTGTCGGAACGCCTTGCAAGTTCAGGGATAAGTCGTTGTAACTTGTTAATAAGATCATTAATTTGAACATCAGTTATTTCAGATGAAACACCAGATTGTCTTGAACCAGATCTTCTGCTAGACATTGTTAAGGTTTATGAGGAAGTAGGTGTGTCAGAAATGTATTTTGTTGTTTTGCTTCTTAATTTCTCCAAGAGTGTGTTTGAGAAACATTGCCTAGTATGTAGCTAGCTAGCTAGGTAGAAAGCTAATATATAAAGTGGAGTAATATTTAAAAGGGTGGAAAAAAATAATGCCAAAAATTGAAAAAGAAAGTAAAAAAATGTGTTTGATATTTATTTGATTTATGTCAACATATATTCTAAAGACACGTATTAAGAATTTAATAAATAATGATTATAATTTACTTTTATAGAAATAAAATATATAATTTTTAATATAAAATTTTTATTTTTATTTACAAAGTATTTTAAGAGAGAGGAGAGAGAGAGAAAAGGTAGGCATGTAAGAGATTAGGTTAAGAGAATGTGTCAGTTGGTATTGGGAGTTGAAGAGAAAAGTGTCTGGGAAAGGCATTGGGCTAGGCAAGTTATTAAATAGGGATATTATGTGAGGGAGACAAGTATATGAAATAGGAATGGGAGAGATACGCCAATATACTGTCCTTTATGAATAGGTTTGTAAGGGAAATGTGTGCTTGTATCACCCCCAACTGCCTGGGGACCTCATTGTGTCAGTCTCACCATACAACCCCATGTTATCTTATTACTTCCTTCTCATTTTAATCATTTCAATTTCAATTTTAATTTCCTTTTTTTATATTAATATATGGTTTATTGTTCATTAATATTTAAAAGTTATTTCGAATTTAAATGATTATAATAATTATTATTTTTACTGAAATACCAAAAAATTTCAAGGTTCAGTTATTCGCTATCATTCTCTAATGAGCAGATTTTATTTTTATTTTGTTTTTCTTTACGGAATATAGAAAACACTTTAATAGATTCATCATTGTGGACAAATTTTATCCAAATCCATTAAATATAGTCCTCAACAATTCATAGGTCCTTATATCTCTTTTAGTTCATGAATGTTATTCTTATGGGTCCGAGTAGATACAGATACAAAAGTTCTAAATGTAACATGTTTCTCTCCTATTGATATGTATTACTTAAAGAGATATTGATCCTTAGGTTTTGGTGATCTTTCAACGGAATTATGTTTATTTTACTTTGAGATTTTAGGACATTCACTTCAAAATATCTGAAAAAAAAAATTAAATTAAAAAAATCAAGAATAATTCTTTAGAATTTTCTAAAACACAAAAGGAGAATATTCTATTATAAACAGAAGTTGAGAAATTCAAAAATGATTTATCTATTTTTGTAAAGTCCATTAAAACATTTCAAAAATCATGTTTATTAAATAAATATTTTAGAAAAAACTATCTAGGTTTCTCTCCAAGAAAAAAAGGTTGTTTGCTATGGTTAAAATAGTAACGATCATAATTAAAAAGATTGTTTGCAATGGTTAAAAAGATTATTTTACTTAATTTTAAAATAATTTTTTTCTTAAAACTCAAAAATATAAGAAAATAGATTTTATAATTCTTGTTTCTATTTTGAAATTAATATCTTACCATCAATTGATATAAACATCACTTCAACAATCATCGACCACCACCATCCACTTTGACCACTGCCACCGACCACCTCCATAATCATTGACCACCCACCTCTAGTCGCTTCCAACACCACCAACCATCCACCCACCTATAACAATTGTCACTCCCATCTACGACCACTTCCACCACCCACCTATAACAATTGTCACTCCCATCTATGACCACTTCCACCACCAACAATCGATCTGCCACCACCACCACTCACCTCCAACCACCATCTCCTACCATCACATCATCACTATACACCCACCTTTGACTACCACCTTTAGTACCACTGATCACCCACCTCTAACATCCGCTACTGTCATCTCTGACTACCGCCATCACCATCGAACACCATCTCTAACATCTACAACCACCCACCATCTACCACCATTGTTCACTATGGCAGTCACCTTAATTAGTCATGCTCCAACCACCAATTGTCTTTTGTTTTTTTCTTTTTTTCCTACTGCAATTGTCTATGACGATCAATTACTACTACATAGTTATTTTTTACAATTATCACTTAAACTACTAATACTAAAATTATTATAATGAAGTAAATTATAATTGTATAATATTTAACTTATTATAAAGTAATTAACATTTAATATTTTATTATTATTATTGTTTATTTTTAATTATTTTTACGCGTCTATATTTTTTACATTTAGTGAATTTATAATAATAAAGAATAAAAAGAATGGTTTAATTAAAATAAAATAAAATAAAAATGAAACTCAATTAAAAAATTGAAATTCATAATTGATAACTCAAAACTAATATTAAAATCTCAAAGATCAGTTTTGAAAAATTTCAAAAACAGACAATCAAAAACCACCCGAATGGGTCTTCCATTTCCTTATTGTCATTTAAGTCGTTAACTAGTTTATATTAATACCGAGAGTAGTACATTTTGATGATACAATCTTTCTATTTAACTGCATAGTGTTGATCTCTTACTGTTATGGTCTTTTAATAAGCTACTACCTTGGAATTAGACATTAATTGTTTTTATTTAAAAGGATAGTGTGTACATGCAATAATAGGTTGTACCATTTATCACTGCACAAGACTCCAAAATTTTGAGGGTTCCAAAATATTAATTATATATTATTAAAATTATTAGATGTTTTGTAATAATCCAATGCTAAAATGCAATATTTCATGTAAGAACTGCTACTCAAATTATTAAAGGGGAATATGTCTGAGTAAGTTTACTTAAGCAAAAAACATGAATTGCGACCTAATTTTCACTAGTGCTATTAATCTCTCCATAGTGCAATTAAGAATTCTTTGCATGTGTTAGTTTGCCAATAGCTTGTTTGATGTATATACTTACATTTCTAATTTTATTATTATCAATACCAATGTAACCGAATTATAATGTGCATGAAATTAATACTCTTGTATTAATTCTTCTTCACCAATATGTTCCAATTATTTGATATTTTCATAAAGTAATTTATAAAATTAAATTTAACCTGTTATTTAATTAAAAAGCTTAATGTTTGTCATTTTTTTATGACTTCATGCCTTGCTTTATATGTCTTTGGTAATGTTGCTTTTATTTTTTTACTTTATTTAACATCCAACCTTATTCTATACTTAAGTAGTTTTGTCTCATTTGTTTGGTGATTATTCAAACTGAATTTTTTTATCTCTTTTTAAATTGAATTTTTTGTCTCTTTGTTTTTCAATTTGAATTAAGTAATAGGTTATAGTTCGGAAATCACTCAAGTTCTTTTGCATCTATTATTATGATTTGACAAGTTGTATAAGTTATAGTTGCAATCATATTGAATATGCTAAGAGAAATTTCATGGTATTTACCTAAAGAAATACATATCATACAACTTACGTTAAACATGATTAGTTTTGTTTTTCTTTTAACCACTATCAACAAAGACATTCAACAACATTATGTCCTGGAGGACGGTTAGATTAGAACTAGTTTCAAAATTTGGATAATTCTTGGTATACATGTATATAATAAATATGGACCCAGAAGAGTTTAGCTAAAAAATTAAGTAAACTAATAACTTTTCAGTGGACATACTAATTTCCGGATTATCTCCAACGGGGGTACAATTTACTAGTAGATTTGGGGATTTAAACACTACTAAAGAGAAATTATAATTAAAAATAATTGACTGAATAATCAAACCTTATTTGATATTCATTTCAATTAGTCTTTATATGATTATTTGATAGTACCTTATCTGACCTGATGCTTTAGTTTTGAAAGAAATAAGGATTCTTTATTCTAGGATAAATTGAGATTTTTTTATTGAATTACCCTACTTGTGAAAAAAGTTCACCTAAATGCTCTACTTTGAAAAAAAGTATATTAAAATATCTTATTTTTTAACACATGTAGGAGATCGCATCTCTATGATGTAACCATGTGAAAAATCTTTTTTTTTAGTAGGAGGTTGCATCTTAGATATGCGACCTTCTACTGATGTCCAAAAAAGTATAGTATTTATATATTTTTTTTCAAAGTATGGTATTTATGTGAAATTTTTTTTTTTCAAAAGTAGAGTATTTCAATAAAAAAAAATCCAACAAATTGAATCTCATTTGAATTTAAACTAAAAGTTAAGTCATTCACTGGTGCAATTAAACATTATTACATCAGTTTTTATGTACATGTTAGATCGGTTATTTGTCCAATCTAACATCAAGCTTTGTAATAAATAATTAATTATAAAATTGGTTAAAATAATATATGTAACAAGTTAAAATTCAAAATTGATTTATTACATCGACTAAATTTGAATCAATCTAACAAGTCAATTCAAAATTGATTTATTACATTAGTTAAATTTGAACCAATCTAACGAGAAAAATTCAAAATTGATTTACTACATCGGTTAAATTTATATCAATCTAACAAATCATATTCAAAATTTAACTGAATTTCATACTTCTTTCATTATAGCCATTGATAAATCAACTAAATATCAATTCCATCGTAGTATTGTCACAACAAATAAGTATAACCAGAACACTAATTATAAATCTAGCTAACCACAAAAGAAGGATCCCGTCGTTTCTGAACAAACGCCTTCCATATGTCCTTACCAAGATAAGTATATGCCTCAAGAGAAGATTTGTGACTCAAATCTCCACAATTTAAATATCTAGATGCTAGACGAATTTTAAACGCCCTCCAACGTTCATCAACATATGAAATCTATTTCTTTTTCAAAAATTCAAATGAAGGAGTTAGTGTATGACATTAAAATATATTTACCAAATCATATATATACTAAAATATTCACAAAACTACAAGTACCTTGATAGCTTCCCATATTTGATTTTTCAAGTCGTTATCTACGTTGTCCTAATTATCCACCAAAATACTGACAAAGCTTCAAGCAAGGGAAGCAACATGACCCTTAAAGTTTTTCCAATTTATCCCTGAAGGTAATCTAGTCAATGGATTAAAATCAATCGGGAATTTCTTACCTATCATACATTTATGTTTCAACCTTGTCATACGTGTACCACGACTATGCTTTCTTTGTGTAGACTAAGTACCCTCCATAATTTGCGAATCAACAATTATATCATATATTGGTAAAAACTATAAACAATCAAAGTAAATATTATTTGATAATTTGAAATTTATTAAGATAAATTGTCATTATTACTATTTTATTAAGATAATCTCAGTCAAATGTGATTTCAGAGAAAATATAAACTAAAGTCGTGCAACTTGTAATGCTTTTACCTCTTTGGCAAATAATTCATCAATGTTGAAATCAAGTCTTGGGTTTACAATAGTTAATTTCATTGATAAGAACTGCAAACAGTGATAATGTACGATGAGTTAGGTGGACTTTAATTGCTTTTAAAATTGAAACCATATTATAAACTAAAACTCATCGAACACTTCTAAGTTAATGTATAAAAGCTTGGAAATGAAGCAGGACTAAAACTCTAACCTCAACTTGTCGTTGAAGAGACTGAACATAGTTAATGATTTCATCAAGCATTCCAACTTTGCTTACAATTTTGTTGCATCCTAGCACTAAATCTTGCAAGTACTTCATCCTCTCCCTTATTTTTTCCCTTCTAACCTACACCAAACAGAGCATAACATAACATTAGCATCTATGCTAAAGAAATTTCAGGTAACATTAATTTTGATCAAACCCATTAACCACTCGAGCCTAATCACATACAGGCAGATCATGTAACATAAAAAATAGTATAAATTGAAGTTGATCTAGGCAAGAGAATTAACCTCAAGCTACTTTTGTAGAAATGTCTGATGAAGATGCAATCCCACGAATAACTAATTAATTTCAGTTTTGGTCAGAATTCCAAAGATATATATATATATATATATATATATATATATATATATGTATATGTATATGAATAATTCATCGTGAGTTGTATCATAATATTGTAGCCACACTCATACGTGATGTAAGCTGCACAATACTATGTGTTTGAATAAATACATACACACAATCTCTTCATTTCTGCAGGTTTAGCAAACAATATAATAAATTAATCAAATAAGGTCCAATGAAATCATATATAAGAGAGAAGACATAAATTAATTTATCTTTTTTGTATTAGCTAGTGGAGACCCTATTAGATTTGATCACTATCTTATTTTATTAATCACTACTTTAATTTTCCAATAAGCCATTGACATTAAAAAAAATGTATCTTTGTTCGACCAATTCATTTTTTTAAGATAAAGCCTTAAGATGCATTAACATATATATAATCATAATAATCTAATCATATAATTTAGTATAATATCCTAAACATCTGTCCTTTGATCAAGGTGGAAAATTTCATAGAACATCAAAATGCATGCATTATCTGAGGGAAACACAAAAGCCAACCAGCTGCATGTTCTTCTAGATCAACTTCAAGCACAAGTCCTTCTAGTGAGGCTAATATTAGTATAGCTCCATTACAAGGATTACATATACTTCCAAAACCACCTGATAAAACAACTAATTCATATATACACAACAAACCCTCCACTTCTATTTTGCTATTTTGATGTATACTATTGTCAACATCCACTTCGAAAGATTGAATTTCAACTATCTTTGCTCCCATGTTTTATTTAGTTTTTGTAATCAATGATGTTGTCATGAAAGTAAGTTCAATCATTGAGGAACACTCTCCTAATAATTGATGTTACTACAGTTTTAGAATCTAAGTCTTCTCCTAGCAATAGTATTCCCAATGATTGGTCTAGGAGGGGTAAGCAAAATCAGCTCATATTTGCTTATATTATGGGGATGACAATCCATAGCAAAATCAGCAAAACCAATCCTAGCACACTAGTGTATTCAAATAAAAAAAAAACACATCAATTTGAGTTCAATATTATGATTCAAGACTTTCAAAAACTCAAGTTGCGCTAGCTTTGATATGGAGAAAGATATATCATCACAAAGTTTATTGTAAGATAAATCCCTTCAAATTCAATTCAGGTCTCTCTCATTACCAAAAATGCATAGTTAAGAAACAAATTAATTCAACAATAACACAGCCATATCCATTTGAGATGTATTAAATTGTAACAGTAAAGTGTCACATCACATACATGGATTGCAAGTTTCTTAAACCACCAATTGCATTCAATATCTCACCACCAAGGTCCAAGCTTGACAATTTCTTTCATAAATAAACATGACAAAACATTAAAGCTTATCACCAAAATAAAAGTGTTGATATTAACAGATTAAAAGAATTAATGCAAATAGACTCCCAAAGATACCACTGTTAGATAATCATATATGATTTTCTTAACTATGACATTACATTTGGAATTAATAGTATGCTAAACCTTAGTATTACAAGATGTGAAATGGCTTGAAACAATCACCTCATTACAATTTTAGTGAGGGTGCTTACTTCTGAACATTGTAAGTCTATTAAACACAAACATTCCAATGTTTTAATGTCCAACTAGATTATGGCCCGCACGCAGCGCGGATATTAATTAATTTTATAAGTTTTGTTAATAATATTTTATGTATTATAAATATAATTATTTTATAATATTATTTTATTGATTTGTAATAATTGAATATGATTAGGAAAATTAAAATGAGAGAAAATTATGTTTATCACAATCATCTAATTAAATTTTTAAAATATTTTATAAAATTTGTATGGTAATTTATTATATAGGATAATTGTTTGACTCATTGTACTGTGATAGTTAATTTATTTTTCAACATATAATGGTACTTGCATTTATTTGATGAAATAAAATGTAAAATACAAACCCAAAAATAAGATATAAAAATTTAAAAATATGATTGACTATTTAATATTTTTTATTTTAAAAAAAATATTAATATTGAATTATATTGTAGCGTAGTCTAAATTTATTTGTTTTATTGGCAGGATATTTTAATTGTGAGCATGAGAAGTTGTTGTAAAAAAAAATATTGAATATATTTCATAAAGAGTTTGTAAAAAAAATATATATAACAGATAATAGTTTTTAATAATTGGAAGTACCTTTTTTAATAATTTTTCATATATTTTTATTTTATGATTAT
>JBBPBT010000623.1:7727866-7745954 GCA_037974875.1 Cicer bijugum
TATTAGATAAAGAACATTTATGTCGATATTTAGGAGTGATTAGTCGGTTTTTTTTATTGAATTTAATGATTAATAATATAAATTATTACCATTGATAAATGACTAATAATATTATAAAATAATTTATAAATTTATTATAAAATAATTTGATAATAATATAAATTATAAATTATTATCAAATTGTAAAATAACTTATAAATTACAAATAATTTATAAAATAATTTTATAATTTATAGGGGGTCTATTTTAAATATATATATTATAAATAATTGTAAAATAATTTTATAATTTATAAATTTATTATAAAATAATATTATCAAATAGATTTTATAAATTTATTATAAAATAAAATATCAAAAAGATTTTGGAGGTATGAAAGAAATTGTGGAAGAAAGAGGTAAAATAGAGTAGAATTAAAGGAGATTAGGTATTGATTGAGAGGAGAGAAAGGAGGAGAGGTCCACATTAGCTTTTTGGCTGATGTGGAAAATATTTGTATAGCTGGCGCTTTTTGGCTAATGTGGAAAATATTGGTATATGTGGCGTGAGGTGACATTCAGAGGTTTGTTTTAAATATATATAATAGATTGATACTTATTAGAATTGTTTCTATCAATCTTGAAAGTAATCACATACACGATTAATGTAGCTAAGTTAGCTTTACAAGCTTTTTGTTAGTTACACAAGCATTAAGCCTCATGAATCACAGTGCAAAAAAATAATCAAATAAGAACCTAGATTGTGTACCCTATTTTGTTGTTTCAAATCACCAAATAAGAACTTCAAGGAGTCTCTTGCAGCTAAATTTTCCAATGGCTAAGGGAATTTAATGAAATACAACCGAAATTAAAGAAGGAATGGGATGGGTAGGTTTAACGATACGCGAAGCAATGAAACCCATTCGCAAAGCAAAATCGCAAATCTAGGGTTTTTGTGGGACCACAAGAAGTGAATGGTGTGGTCAGACGTGAACGACGACGAGGCATGATACAAGCAAAACATCGTTTCTTTTTGGAGGAGAAGCACACTAGTATCTACAAATAAAGAAGAAGCACTTCCACTATCGTAGGTGTAAGATTACTACAATTAAGATCCAACACCATTCCTCTAGTGCTGAAAGCAGACTCTAATGCTACAGTAGACACAGGGATGACCAACACCTCACGAGCAAAACTTGAAAGGATGGGGAATCTAGTTGAGTTGACTTTCCACCAATTCAGAATGTCAAACTCGACAAAATTAGAATTAATCAGAAACAGAAACAACAATGTCTAATTTGGGTAATGTTGATCAATAAGTCTCAACACATCACCAAACCTTAATAGGCTAATGAATTTTTCTAAAAGTCTCTGCCCAGCCCACATATAACTAAAAGGTGAACAGAAACACATTCCTCAATATTCTAAAAGTATGATCCCTAAACTCAAATAATCTATTTACTTCAACAATTTTACTTCAAATATAATGACGCTAAACAAAATAGAAACAAATGTATTTAATCGTCAAGACTAATGACACTAGCAAATCTTGTCGCGTAGAGTGTTGGAGAAATGATCTCTGCAAAAAAAGAGTATTTCATTATGTTTCAAAAAATTTAAAGTACAATAAAAAGTTTGTAGAACTAAAAATATTGTAACATACCTTTCTTAAAGGTTTCAAGTTTTTCAAGATTCTCATCAAATAGATTTGAGAAAGGAGATCCTTTCAGCCAATCTTGAGTGCAAACAAGCACTTCCACTATCGTAGGTGTAAGATTACTACAATTAAGATCCAACACCATTCATGTAGTGCTGAAAGCAGACTCTAATGCTACAGTAGACACAGGGATGACCAACACCTCACGAGCAAATCTTGAAAGGATGGGGAATCTAGTTGAGTTGACTTTCCACCAATTCAGAATGTCAAACTCGACAAAATAAGGTTCACACTCTTCAACAAGGTATTTATCAAGCTCAGACTTAGGATCAATTCTTTGCCCAATTGATTTTTTGTAGAAGCCCATACCATGTATATCATTATCATCTTCCTCTGGTTGTGATTCTCCCCTACTTTGAGAACTTTCCTCCCTACTTTCATATTCTCGATAAATTGATTTCAAGGAAGATGACAATTTTGTCTTTAATGCCTCACCATCTACTTCAAAAAAATAATCAAGAAAGAAAGTAGTTTACATATCCAAATTTGCAAGTTGGTTCGAATACAACAACAATTAGTAACAACACATTTATTCCATCAACGTTGCCCTAATACTTGTCATATTTACTATTCATACTAATCCCCATCGACTTTATGCTTGCATCATTGTGCTCACTTAATAATCGAATCTTCCTTCCAATAGCAAATACCTCCATATATATGTTACTAGTAACATATGAAGAGCCAGAAATACACATAGTAGCGTCATAGAAAATCCTCAAAAAGGGAAGCATCGTATTAGCAAAGTCCCAATCCTTGGATAGAGGTACTCCAGGACCTTTATCCTTATATAGTTCTTTGACATACTTAGCATCAACAATTTCTAACAAATCAAAGGCTTTTTTTATACTTCATAGTCGTTACTAACATCAAATATATAGGATTCCATCTAGTTTCCACATCTAGACATATGAGACCTTTATAAGAAATTTTCTCCCTTTCAACGCATCTCTTAAACCTTGCCTATCTTGAAGGAGACAGTCTTACATACTTGACTGCTTTCTGCATTCTTATGATAGAAATGTCCTCATCTTTTAAACCTTCCTTTACAATCAAACTCAAGATATGTGCACAACACCACATATGGATATATTCTCCGTTCAAGAGCAAACAATTCCTTGCATTCATCCACTTCTTCATAAATTTAATTCTGACGTCGTTAAATGTTGCATTATCTACTGTTATGCTAAAGACACGATTCAACTCCCAAGCATTTAAACATGTCTCGACTTCCTTAGCCATGAACTCTCCTGTATGGCTTGTGATTTGACAAAAAATCAAGATTCTCTTATGCAAATTCCATTTTTTATCAATGAAATGTGCAGTTAGACTCATGTAGCTTAGATTTTGGATAGAAGTCCATGTGTCCGTTGTAAGACAAACCCTCCCACAATGTTTTGAGATGAAAATTGTAAGTCTTTCTCGCTCCGCATCAAAAAGGGACCAAATAGCACGCCTTAATGTAGTGCGAGATGGAATATCAAATTGTGGTTGTAAGACATTCACAAAGTTTCAAAAAAACACATTCTCCACAAATTGAAAAGGAACTCTACTCCCATAAACATCTTCAGAAGCTCCAATCGACATGCATCTTGATCAAACATTGAATGAGGTGAAGAGACAACACCTAATTCCTCATTTTGTGTTTTTTGCCTTTTGTGTTCTTGATTATCAGGATGCTCCTTACATCTTTTTAGATGCATAATCATAGTACTTGTCCCATCCTTGAATTTAATCAAGTTTCCACAATAATGATATTTGGCAATTTAACCTGAATTAGGCACTTCAGTAAAGTGATTCCATGCTTGGAAGATTAGCTGATATTGTTTCATCAGAAAGGGCAACCGAAGTGGTAGCAATATGTTCTTCATTCTCCATTAATGGAGAATCCATGTAATCACCTATTGACGATATATGTTTAAATAAATATGATTAGAAAGTCTACTTTTAATCATTTATTGAAACAAAAATAATAACATAAACTAAACTAAACAACTTTCATCAAAAAAATGAGAACCAAATTAACTTTCATATGAAATTATTAAAAATTTATTTACAATTTACTACGTCACAAATTTATATTAAATAGATTATTAATAATTGTGTAATGAAAAAATACACAGGAAACAATTTTATAATACTAATCATGTGTTAGATCAAATGTGTAATGTTACTTGAAGTCCATAGAGCAACAGGACTACTGGAAATAAGTTAATATGAATATAGAATATCATACAAAACAAGAGAAAATAGTGAATCACGAAATGCAAAAAAAAAAAAAAATAAGGAATGAAATATCCTAATATCATTGGATTGATGCAAAAAAATAAGATTTGAAACCAAATTTAGAAATATGTTCCCTAGCTTTAAATGTGGTTTTCTTTTAATCATCTTCCCCGTCCTTCATTGTTTACTTTTATGAATCATCACTCATGTTAGAAATAGAGAATTATAAGTGGGAGTTGAAAGCAAAAATGTATTTGTGGAAGCTAAAGCTAAGATGGATTTGATTTATTTAAAATGTTTAATTTATTTTAAAAGGTAAAGTTATCTTAACTGTTGAAAGGTAACGAATGATAATGAATGCACAAATACATTTAATATGTACATATATCCAATAACTTTTTTGCATGTTCTTGCATATTGAACATTTGTAAATCAATAGCAAGACAATCAATTGTTCACAATAAAGACATTAAATCAATCGGTTCATAAAAGGTATAATAAACTCTAATAATAACAAAGAGTAATAACATTCATTTTCATAACACACCAACAATAAAAGTATTCACAAACAATTCATCATTTTACAGTACCTTGCAGAATCAAGTTTTACATATGGATCAAAATACTAACCAAATTAGTTGAGCACAAAATAGAAGACATACTTCAATGTTCTGTCATGTGCGACACTGTAAAAAAGACATAAGTAACAAGAGCTTTTAAAATAATCACCTAACGTTTTATGAGAGCTTCAACTTTGCCCTTACATGACCTTTAGAAATCTAGAATTGTTGTGTAATGCCTAAATGAGCCATCAAAAGCCAGACATGGGTAAGAAACTGACCACCTTGGCTAAGTTGCTTAGCATGATGAATCCCTCTACATTGGCTTGCTGCGTGACACAACATCTCCACCCAAACATGACTTATCATTTCCCATTTCCTATCTTTGGACCAATTCTACTCCGTTTCTAAAGACTCTAGTGATTTGGCAAGCCTACATGCATCAATTAGCACAAACTTGCTTATGTTACCTTTAACCTTTGATGGTAGAATTTATGTATTCACTCGAAGTATCATCTCGCAAACTTGACTTCTTTTTTCCTTAAAATCAACCTGATTTGTTTTTCTTATATTATCATTATCATGGATTAATACAAGGGGCCAAAAGTAAGAGTGTGCTATTTGGAGGAAATAAGTTTGTATATATCAGAAAAACATGACTTTGTTTAAAGTGGATAAACGTAAAACCAAAAATTGAAGGTGGACAAAGTTACTCAATAGCTCTAAAGTCATGTGAAAGCATAATGGGAAATATTTTGTCAATTGCTGGCAACATTAATGTTAGTAATCAAGAGTAAAGAAATTTTATTTTATTTAAAAATATTACAATGTTTATAGATAGTTTAATAAATAAACTATAGATAGTTTAATAAATAAACTAATCGTATATTGTAAATTACAGTACTATGACATCAGAAAGCAATGTGATGGGAAATTGTGTTATGATTTCACATATGTGGAGGATATTTTAAATGATAATTCGGTTAAGGAGGCTTTATGTGTTGGGAATGTGAACTTCGTTTCATTCAGCACAATAGTGTATAATGCTATGCTTCAAGATTTGGTGCAAAACCTTGAAGTTGATATTCCTACACTTCTTGAAGATGGAATCAAAGTTCTTATATCTGTAGGGGAATATGATCTTACTTGCAATTGGAATCAATCTCAAATAAGAGACAAAAACAAGTCACAAATTTTGAAAAAAAAATTCATTCTCCTCCTTCACAAAATAGACACGATGCTTAAAAAAAATCAACAAAATAGAAGAACAATAATTCAATGGAACAACACACCCAACAAAAACAATCAAAGCAAAACTAAAATGTTCAAAATAAAAATCGAAGATAACTATTGAAAGTTGAAACAACATAAATGAAGAATAAATAAGAGAAAAAATCAATGTTATTGATTACACAAATGCAGATAAAAAAAATAACAAACATGAATACAAAAACATAGATAAACAAAAGCCAAATTACACAAAATTTCAAAAAAATACGACAAAACAATCAAAAGTAGAGTACTAATCATGGTAGAAATAAAATGCATGGGAAAAGCTTGAACACGGCTCAAAAGGTTATCAGACAAACAAAATCATCAACCAAAATAACAAAGATGAACTAAAATAATGAAATAGTGAAAGCGGGGGTGGATGAATACCTGCAAGGAAACGACGAAAGACGGAGGGCAATAGAGGGTGTAGACTCACGAAGAGAGAAGACGATGTGCGATGAATCTTTGTGCGGAGAGAGAAGACAAAGTGCGATGAACTGTTGTGCGAAGAGATAAAACAGATGGTGATGAAATGTTGTGCGAAGAGAGAAGAAATGGCTTTTCTATTTGCATCGGCGGCGGCGGCCATAAGCTTCATTTCAAGTTTAGGGTTCTGATTCTGATTTTAGGGTTTTGAGATTTGGAGGTTTTGGTATAGTTAAAATTTAAAACAAAATTATGGTTACAGGGCACCTATATTTTCTAAAATCAGTTCAGTTAAAAAAACTGATTTTAAAATAAAGTTTAGTTTTTAATTTTTTTGAATCGATTTAGTTTAAAAACAGTTTGGTTCGGTTCAGTTCTATAAATCGATTCAGTTGTTGGTTTTTTTGCCCACCCCTAGTTCACAAAGATTGCAGAGAGAGAGAAAGATAGAAATAATTTTTACGTGCGAGATTTTGGACTCATCCACGCAAAAGAGATGAAAAGTGTAGTTGTGAAACAATTTTGGATTTCAATATTCAAAAATCTATATTTTAATACACATGTTAGATGAGTTCTATGACACTAGATCTAACAACGTTTGAGTTAATTAAAAAATTACCACTACCTAGTTTCTTAGATCCGTTGGGAAACAACATATCTAATATCCCCCATCTATAAGGTTAACTTGCAATAGTGATTTTTGGATGATTCAACACTATGGAACAACTTAAATTTTAATTATGTATTTTTACTCTTTTAACTTTAAAATTAAGAGTTTTTATTATGAAATTTTATTTGATTTTAAATAGTATGCTTCATTTTAAGAACTTTGTCCTGAGTGGGGACCAATGGTAGTGAGGTTGAAGCACAATATAAAACTTTCCATTACGATTATTAGAGATGTGGGTATATGTGTGTGTGCGTGCACGTTTGTGACTTAATAAAAAATAGTGTAATATTTTTATAATTTATATCGGACATCCAAAGTCCTGGAGATGATTGTGGTCTTTAATTCGATTACATTTCTATGGCTCATTTTAGAAGAATCAATTTTATTTTTCTTCTATACTCTCATCTTCTTTTTAGTTATTGTTAATGTCACTTTTGTTTTATAAAAACCATTAGAATACAAAGACATCACATAGTAGAATTATGTTGACACCAAAAAATACTGGAGATCATCTGCAACACCCTAATAAGTTAATGGAATAAAATAACAAATAAAAGAATAGGAGATTAGGCCAAGACCAAAAAATACTACTAAGGGAATTAGAATTATACCACCGTGATGGAAGCGGTGCTTGCACTACCTAATAATATCTTGAAACACTATGGGAAATATGTAAATAATGGTGTTTACATTAGAGAATGTTGTGATTTGTAATAAAAAGTGAAACCTCAAGATAATTGGAGAGGGTATAGATAATACTATTGAATATATTGAATTATCCTTAAAAAAAGTTGAATACATATTACACAACTACCAATGGTAACATTGCTAGTCCTACAATCACTCCATATTCTCTTTTGACTTTATTTGGAATTTTTTGTCTATATAATTATTTTGTATTTGTTTATTTCATGGTTATCTTGGAGACTAATAATAGTTGTAATACATCAACAAATTAGAATGAGTATGTATTTATTGATTGGGGATCTTTTTTATTTTTCCAAAAATAAAAGAGAAAAAAGGTTATACATTGTAAAACTATTTGACTATGAAGACAATTATTTTACACTATTAGTATATGATCATTAGACTCTAAAAATATATAGAGTTTCAATGTCAAAGTTTCTAATGCATAAAAAAATCATATTTTTGACAATTATGACATATATTTTACATAAGTATATGTTTCATCCATTCGTAATATAGTAATTGAAACCTTTATACTTTTTTTTTTCTTTTTAATTCATATTTAAATCTCTTATACAATTCTCACAAAAATTTACATTTTGTAAGAAGTTGTCGGTGGTGTAAGGTACAACGGCACAACGGCACAAGACATTTCTTAAAAACTATGGGGCCAGCCAATCATCAAGTATTAGCGTATGCTTTAGCTTATCTATCTTCTACCAATATTGCAACCAATTATGATAGTTTACTTGAACACCGATCGTCAATTTCATGGAGAATGTAAAATTTGTGACACGATAGACTTCATCTTTGGATATTCTCCCTTTCTTCTTCCTAACTACATTCATCCATATGTCAATATCAGATGACATGTTTTGGTTGTTGACTATCAACTTTGTCCTTTTCTGGAACAAAAGTTGAAGCTTCAGACGATAACTCAATCCTTTTATTTTCAAATTTCACATGCAAGAAGTTATAAAATTTGAGGCATAAATGTTTTCAAATAATCTGGATTATTAATTGATTTTTGAAACACACGTAGTACATAAATACTTAAAATGATGAGCTTAAGTAAGTAGATTCAACATGAACACCAACTCAATTTTTATCTTTAGTACAATGAGTACGAAAATAAAAGTAACTAAATGTTGGATTTTCCCCTTTCGTCTCCTTATGTAAAAAAAGTATAGCTTAATTTTATTAATTTTTAAATATAAAATAGAAAAGTAACAATACCATTCTTTTCTAATGCATCCGGTGAGGAATTGATTCGCTAGTGTGAAGAGATGCACCATACATAGAATGGTGATTTCATTTATTTATCTCATATTTTTTTTTTTTGGAAATCAGAGGAATTTTAAATTGCCTTCAATTGTTCCCACATTTTCTCTCCCATCCAAGTTGCATTATTATCCAAATCTTTATGTGCATCTTGCATTAGTTGCAACATCTTAGATGCACTCTTTTTTTTTCTTTCAAAGTTGTGTCGTACCATGTTGTTCAAATTTGGGGGCCATGTAAACCTTTTCTATAATGGAAAAAATAGAAGTAGTGGAAGAAGATGAACAAAATGGAGGAAGAAAATAGAAACAATACCTTACCCACACATATTAGTCTAGGAATCTAGCTATTAGAGAAATTAAAAATCACACAATACATGGACTAACTAATTAATCAACCAAACTAATCACATTGAGAAAAGTTTTATGAGCTAGCAAATTAGTTGGTTGAGGACTTTTAATATCAATTAATTGGGTGCATTCCAACTTTATATGAATTGAGTGGAGAATGAACATCAGATATTGCTGATTTTCTTGAAAATCCTAAGCAAAGCAAATAAAGTTGAATGTAGGAAATAAGTTATAGTTGGTAGAAAATAAGTTGAATGTAATAATATTATCTTAAACAAGTTGAACAAAACATTTCACTTATTTCTACTTAACTTCTTTTATGATGTTTTTCCCTCTTCCAAACTAAACGTATGATACTAAAAATTGTTGAAACTACTAATTTGTGTTGATCAAATCTATGTAAAAAAGAAATTATGTAGCATAATTAATAATAAAATAAAACTTCAATAAATCGAAAGTTACTCACTCATCCCTTTTTGAGAGTATTGGAATTTTTGATACATTTTCTTCACTACTAATATGATCAGATGAAGATTGAGTCACTTCACTAATCATAACTTGAGAATGAATTGGTCGAGATGGAGATGGTGGAGGTTGAGATTTGGTGCATTGAGAGGTTGAGCTTGAGCTTAAGGTTGAGGGTAAGATTGAGTGGATTGAGGAGAGATCGATATCGGGGTGCGGTTGAGATAGTGGTGGATGAGATTGGGTGGATTTGGGTCGTGATTGGGGTTGAGAATGGATAAGTTGGTTGGATTGTGGTTGAAATACAGGTGTAATGGGTTGAGGTTGATATAGAGATGGAATGAGTTGTGGTTGAGGTTGAAATAGAAGTGGAATGGGTAGTGGTTGAGGTTGAGTCAGTTGAGGTTGAAATAAGGGTGGAATGGGACGAGGTTGAGTAATGGAAGTTGAGTTTGAGGGGGGCTATTAACCTTTACAACTCTTTTCTTTGTTGACCTTTTAGTTCACTTCATAATTGATTGTCAAAAAAGAAAAAGTAGGTTATACGTTATATACAAGATATATTTTAAAAAATAAATGTTGTTAGTTAAATAAAAATTTGCCAATTCCTTTTTACGAAATCTACCAATTCTTTTTTCAATACTACAAATATTAAATTAAACACATTATCAATAAAGAGCAAACAAATACTATTCCATATAACTATCTTCCTCTCGATCTTCATATTGACCATCGTCACTGGAATAATCTTATTCATCCTTATCATCTTGCATCATAGACAAATTAACCTCTTCACTATAAATTGAATGCTCTTGTAATTAATCAATTAGGTCATGTTCAACCGTTGCATTAATTTTTGACTATTGCACTTGAAAAGACTTCTAAAGTAAGCCTATCATCAATAACCCCTCTTGGCTTTGTCTTCATAAATACAGGCCAATCAACTCTTTTAGTGTCCATGATAAGATGAATAGTAAACTTGAGTTGTAGCTTTTGGAAATATAGAGGGAACTAATTTATCGTATTTTCTCCCTTTATGTACTTCTACAATCTAGTACTGATTGTGTATCTTCATCCCACGACTTGAAGGGTCGAACCAATCACAATAAAATAAATTAACTTTTCTGTTGTTTGACTTTGCCATTCAAATTCTTGAATCTCTATAACAACACCATAATAATAATTTGAGGTTCCATCTTCACCAATTACACTAACACATACTCCAGTATTATATGTAATTTTTCCTTCAACCCCAAGAAGTTGTGCTGAATTGATATCCATTCACATTATAAGTAGGCCACAACTTTCCTAGTCTCAAGGGTCCTCTTAAAAGTCATAGTTAGGGTTTTCCATCATAAGTTTGTCATTCTTTGTCACCTAGTCACATAGAGAAATTTATATAACTTTGGTTAATGCAAGTTGTACATCTTTGTTTAAACTCAAATAAGATTTAATAGTCTAAATAAATGCTTACATATTATTGAAACTATCGTAGAAAGTCAGCTTCTATTTGTGTATCAATGACATTGTCATTGAGATCTCCGTACAGACATCTTATACGAGATGTTTTTTTAAAAAATAGACGTTGTTGTTTCATTGAATAATAGAGATACATTTAATATATTCATACTTACTCAAGGAATTACTTAACCTCGATGCAATTTAAGAGAACATGCAATTATGCAGACGCCCATTCTTTATCGGTGAGCCACCTATCACTGCATTTTCCACTTGTTTCACCATGTATATTTTAAAAGATACACAAAGTTTGTATCACATGGTCTTGATGAGTCCTCTTATTTAGGCCAATTGTACTTGCATATTGAGCATGAGGCACATAATAACACGAACTAAAATAGGTTGTCTCTTGCACCAAATATGCTTCACAAATACATCCTTTCACAACTTTTTTGGGTTTCTACATTTTTTTTTCTAATTTTATTTATAAATCTTTTAAATGGATTCATCCAACAATATTGAAATGGCACACCCAACTTAGCTTTAAAAGCAAAATAAATTGGTAAGTGCTCCATAGAGTCAAAAAATGCAGGTGGAAAGATACGCTCCAACTTACATATTATTATAGGAATATTTTGTTTCATTTGTAATAAGTGATCTTCTCCCAACATTGTTGAACATAAGTCTATAAAGAATTGAATGAGTTAAGTTAAGGGTTTTGATATTGGTTTTAGGAAGAGCACAAAAAGCTATTGGAAGTGGACATTCCATGAATATATGATAATCATGGCTTTTCATCCCAAAGAGTCTTTTGTGTTTTGTATCCACATATCTACCTAAATTGGAAGCATAACCATTAGGTAAATTTAACCCCCTTCATTCATTCGCACACATCATTTTCTGTTCATTTGTCAAACAAAACTTGACTTTAGGTTTTATATAGTTCCCATTATGATTTTTTTCAACAACAACTCATTTATGTGACAATACTCTGCTAAGTCCAATCGTGCCTTCTCAATTTTCCTTAGTTTTCTCTTTGTTGTCCATAATTATATGAAAGAGATTTTCAAAGATGTTCTTCTATATATGCATAGCATCAAGAAGAAGACTCACACTTGTTCACCACTTAATATTGAAGAAGACTCATTTTTATCAATTATATTTTGTAAAATGCAACCTTGTTTTATCTAAAAGCATGAATATGAGGTAAAATTTGAAGGTGGAAATCCAACCAAGACATTTTCCTTCGGTGTTTCAATTTAAAAGCTTTTGAATTTTCCTTGCATGTTGGAAATGTTAATCTTCCAGCAGTACTCAACCTAAACAACACACTATATGATGGAAAAATCATTTATTGTTCACATTAGTGCAACTCTTAATTGAAAATTTTGTCTCTTTGAGGCATCATATGTTACTACACCATCATTCCACAATTATTGCAACTCATCTATAAGCAGTTATAAATACACATCAATTCTACCTTCTGGATAGTGTAGACCTAGAACGATCAAGGATAAGAACATATAAGGCATCATCATACATAGCTCGAGACGTAGATTATATGGTGTGACAATTACTAGCCAACAAGAAATGGTGTTGTTGATAGGCTAAAAGGAGTGAACCCATCAACACATATACCAAGTCTAACATTTCGAGGTTTTGAGGGAAATCTAGGATATACATGGTCAAAGTATTTCCTTTTTTCTTTGTCTGAAGGATGACACCACACACCTTCCTCCCTACGATTTTCAACGTACCACCTCTTATGCTCTACAGATCTCGAAGAAGCACACAATCTTTGAAATAGGGGTTAGAGGCAAGTAACGTAATCTCTTACGAAGAATGTCCTTAGAGTTTCTCCAATGTACATTACTTGCTTTATGTTGAGGCTCTTTACAAAAATTGCATTCCTTCAAATTTATGTCATTATATAATAAAGTATACACTCATTAATGCAACAATCTATCTTGATTTTGGATAAACCGAGTTCGGCCACAAGTTTCTTTGTTTACTTAAAACTTGATGGAATTACATTCTCAAGATGGTTGGACTCCTTCATAAACTTTACCACGTCATAGAAACAAGCATGTCACATGTTGCATTTAGATTTTAAACCCAACATCGTAATAGAGGCAAACAACTTTGTTGTATGTTTACATCCAGACCATAGAGGTAGTTGAGCAAAGTTCAACATTTTATAAAACTGGTCAGCTTCCATATTTGGATGTTCCTCTTGATTTCGAGGACAATGTTGTTCACGATTAAGTCATCCAACATCATACACCATGTCTTGATGTATATCATCATGATCAAAACACTGTTGGTGACTACTACTACTATCAGGCATATCTTCCTCTTCATGGGAATTCCATTCCCAATAGTTGGGTGTAAAACCTTTTTGATGAATATGAACATTAACTACATTTGAGGTCAAATGATTTTCATTTTTACACAACTTACATGGACATCTTATTACACCTTCATTCAAATACTTGTCTTGTAGACAAGTAAATTGAATAAACTATTTGACACCTTTTAAAAACTCAAATAATATGCTTTTCAACTAGGAAAAAGCCTGTTGTACACCATGTCCAGTGTGCAAGAACTTCCATTTCCTGTATGCATCCAATCTTTGATATTATGAACTATATATAATATATGTTGTTCAAACTTGTTAGTCTAGACATGTTGGTCAATGCCAACTCATGTTAGGTTAAACAATATAGCTAATAGGAATGTTTTGTTCCATTTGTAATAAGTGATCTTCTCGCAATATTGTTGAACATAAGTCTCTAAAGAATTGACTGAGTTCAGTTAAGGGTTTCCATATTGGTTCAGGAAGAGCACAAAAATTTATTGGAAGTAGACATTCCATGAATATATGATAATCGTGGCTTTTCATCTCAAAGAGTATTTTATGTTTTGTATGCACACATCTACCTAAATTGGACTCATAACCATCAAGCATCTTTAACCCCTTCACCCATTCGCACACATCATTTTTCTGTTCATTTGGTAAACAAAACTTGGCTTTATGTTTTGTATAGTTCCCGTTAGGATCATTTTTTTAGCAACAACTTCTTTTTGTGACAATACTCTACTAAATCCAATTGTGCCTTCTCATCATTGTCGTTAGTTTTCTCTTTGTTGTCCATAACTCTATGAAATAAATTTTCAAAGATGTTCTTATCTATATGCATAACATCATATAATCTACCTCAGAACCTTGAAGTGTATGATGATGGGTTCACTCCTTTTAGCCAATCAACCACTTCTTGTTGGCCAGTAATTGTCATACCATATAATCTACCTCTCGAGATATGTATGATGATGCCTTATATGTTCTTGTCCTTAATCATTCTAGGTCCACACAGTCCAAAAGGTAGAATTGATGTATATTTGCAGTCGCTTATAAATGAGTTGCAATAATTGTGAAATGATGGTGTAGTAACATATGATGCCTCAAAGAGACAAAATTTTCCGACATGCAAGGAAAATTCAAAAGCTTTTACATTGAAGCACGGAAGGAAATCGTCTTGGTTTGATTTCCACCGTCAAATTTTATTCTTTTAGATGAAACAAGGTTGCCTTTTACAAAAATATAATTGATAAAAATGAGTTTTCTTCAATGTTAAGTGGTGAACAAGTATGGGAAAAAGTTTATGGAATTTCCAAGATAATTGACACGAGGCAATGCGTTGTTCCTGGCCAAGGAATTTTGCACAACTAGACCAAAAGAAGTATATTTTGGGATTTGCCTTATTTGAGACACAACCTATTGAGGCATAATCTTGATGTTATACATATGAAGAAGAACATCTTTGAAAATGTCTTTTATACAATTATGGGCAACAAAGAGAAAACTAAGGACAATTGAGAATGCACGATTGGACTTAGCAGAGTATTGTCATAAAAATGAGTTGTTGCTGAAAAAAAATCATAATGGGAACTATATTAAACCTAAAGCCAATTATTGTTTGAAAAATGAACAAAAAAATGATGTGTTCGAATGTATGAAGGGCTTAAAGTTGCCTAATGGTTATGCTTCTAATTTAGGTAGATGTGTTGATACAAAATATAAAAGACTCTTTAGGATGAAAAGCCACAATTTTGATATATTCATGGAATGTCTACTTCCAATGGCTTTTTGTGCTCTTCTTAAACCAATATGGACCCCTTAATTGAACTAAGTCAATTCTTTAAAGACTTATGTTCCACAATATTGTGAGATGATGACTTATTACAAATGGAACAAAACATTCCTATAATAATATGTAAGTTGGAGTGTATCTTTCCACTTGTATTTTTTTTGGCTCTATGGAACACTTAATGATTCATTTGCCTTTTGAAGCTAAGTTGGGTGTGTCGGTACAATATTGTTGGATGTATCCATTTGAAAGGTTTAAAAATAAAATTAAAAAAACTGTAAAACCAAAAAAAAGTTGTGGAATGATGTATTTTCGAAGAACATATTTGGTGCTAGAGACAACATATTTCAATTCCTATTATTTTGTGCCTCTTGCTCAATATGCAAGTACAATTGGCCTAAATAAGAGGACTCATTAAGACCATGTGAACCTGACTTGTATGACTTAAGAAAAGAGGACCCTTGAGATTAGCCAAGTCATGACCTATTTATAATGTTAATGGATATCAATTGAACACAACTTCTTGGAGTAAAGACAAAACAACACATAATAGTGGAGAATGTGTTAGTGGAATTGGTAAAGGTGAAACCTCAAATAATTATTATTGTGTTGTTATAGAGATTCATGAATTTTGAATGCCGAAGTCAAGCAACATGAAAGCTAATTTTATATTATTGTGATTGATTCGACCCTTAAAGTCATGGGATGAGGATAGATGATCAGTACCAAATTGTAGAAGTATGAAAAGGGAGAAAATACGGTAAATTTGCTTCTTTTATTTTTTCCAAAAGCTGCAACTCAAGTTTAGTATTTACCTTATCCTGGCTGCAAAATAGTTGATTTGTTAGTAGTTATGTAGACAAAGTTGAGAGGGGTTGTTGGTGACAGACATGCATTAGAAGTTTCTTTTCAAGTGCAAGAGTCATAAATTAATGCAGCATTGGATAATGACCCAATTGATAAGTTACAAGATGATTCGGTTTATAGTGAAGAAGTTAATTTGCATGTGATTCAAGATGATGAGGATGAAGAAGATGATTCCAATAACGATGGTGAATATGAAGATCGAGAGAGATATGATTATATTGAATAGTATTTGTTTGCTCTTTATTGATAATGTGTTTGATTTAACATTTGTAGTATTGAAAAAGCAATTGGTAGATTTCATATAAAAGAATTGGTAAATCGTTACTTCATATGCCTATTTTCTATTAGAAGTATAAATAGTGTAACATAATGCTTATTTTTTACTCATTGCAACCTAACGTTTGTCTCTTGTTCATATATCTCAATAGTTAAAGCATATACATGACAGGGTCGAGCCCACATTGTCAATATTCTAAATTATTCAACTAGAATATATAACCTACCTTTGATTTAGATGTAGGTTTCTTGGTTCTTGGCCAAAATCGGGGTAATCATTATCAATTTTCACCCATTAAAGAGAATATGTAGGATGTCGAAGCATTCCATCAATAATCATTTCATTTGTATGCCATCTAAAGTACTTTGCAACTTCCACATTAAGATGCATGCGTCTAAATCTTGGTATTATCAGACAATACCATAAAACTTTGGCTAGAACTGTTGCTTTCTTTTTATATCGCAACACACTATATTTGGGACATATATTTGATGATGCATATTGTAATAATTGGTAGTGGGAATAAGATGCGGTACTTATCTCTCAGGTATCGGGCTCGAATCCCACAGAGGCAAAAACTCTATATTTTTACTGGATGGATAGGGGGCGAGAAGGTCATGAGTAGCACAGTCGATAACTGTAATGGCTGGGGTGTTACACATACTCATTTCATTTTCTTTTAATAGTTAGTATATCCCCATGTGTATTATCGTGATACTTTTTGTTTGGGTACATAAGTGATGTTAATGTCGTTATACAACAAAGACTTGTTAAAATTATATATAATGTCACTA
Organism: Cicer bijugum; assembly: GCA_037974875.1. Lineage (NCBI taxonomy): Eukaryota > Viridiplantae > Streptophyta > Magnoliopsida > Fabales > Fabaceae > Cicer > Cicer bijugum. Next base: position 7,745,043 of record JBBPBT010000623.1, read on the forward strand.
TTACCACAAAGACTTAACAAAATTATACAGTGTCACCATCACAACAAAGTCAACAATGTATATAATTATTTATATCAAGAAGGTAAATAAAATTATTTTGTGCAATATTATTGCTCAAAGTCAATTATTTAATTTTATTCAAAACACTTAAAAATCTTACACACAAGAAAGTATCTCTAACTTCTCTATTGAAGTCCCACATTGAAAAATATATTCCTACACTTTACTCTTCTCCTACATAAAGACTGGACCACAAACATATGAGACAAGTTCGAGTTGAAAAATAAGTTTATTGATGAACTCGAGTTTTAAGCTTAATCAATTCTTATTGAGTTGACTTGAGTTGAGCTAAACTCAAATATGACTCAGCTCGATTCATTTCCAGCCCCAACTAGCAGTATTTTATATAGATACTAGATGCTAACCCGCGCCTTGCACTGGTATATTTTTATTTATTTAATTTAAGTAAATTTTTAAAAAATAAATATGAAATTTTATGTTCTAATTTAGTATTTATACCAATAATATATATACAATTTTATCAATTAATTCATAGAAGAGAAGTATCAATTTAGAAGAATGACTTGAATAAATAAAGTAACTTATTAATATTGAGATCGACGGATATACCAAATATTGAAGTAATGTATTTGATAATTGAAATTAAGAGACAGACTCAATTGTTTGACAATTGAGTAATAATAATGATTAATATTTTGGTTTCAAAACCTAAATTCAAAATTTATATCAATTCGATTACAAAATATTAATTGTCAAATAATTATATGCATACATCAATATAAATAATTACAAATGAATTACTTTAATTTCATCTATTTATATTTGACTTTTACTTTGAATATTGGTAAATATATATAATATATAAATATTTAGAAATGATAGACAAAATCA
>JBBPBT010000623.1:7746179-7757655 GCA_037974875.1 Cicer bijugum
ATATATTAAATATAAATATTGAAATATATAGAATAGATGAAATTAAAGTAATTCATTTGCAATTATTTGTATACTTATAATTGTTTGATAATTAATATTTTGTAAACAAAATATTTTGTAACCAATATTAATAATAATTTGAATGTTTGTAAATTAAAATTCTAGTATATCCGATTTAAGATTAAAAAAAAAATCACAATTACCACAAAGACACAAATATTAATGATTAAAATGATTGAAGTCATTAACTTTAACATTTGAAAAATTTCTACAATAGATGCAGATTTGTCTTCTAAAATTTAAAATAATTTAATTTTCTCAATTCAATCCTAAACATGCTTAAAATTATTTGAATCAAACTTTTTCAACTGCAATTTGTAAGCTACTCAACATATACTACATTGAAGTAAAACTAAGAATATGAGACACGCAAAGCAAAGTGACACTTAAAAACAACTAAAGAAGGAAAATAGTTTAGAAGGGTGAGGAAAAAATATTAATGTATAAATATACCTTGTCATAGCATTGAAAAACACTACTTCTTAGAATTTTCCATGTACCATTTTGCTCTGGGTATGATGGGTAGTGATGTTTGTCGGCTGATCTCATCCCAACTTGGATTTCCTAGATAGTCGCAATGATAGAATTTCATGTAAGAAACTATACATAAAATTAAGTCATTATGAGGCAGATTGATTTCAAAGATTGCATAGAATATAATTGAATTTATGGCATAGCAAAATCAAAAATGGACAAAGAAAAAGAAATATTTTGTTGCAATGAACCAACTTATACCTATTTCAGTGTATCCTTGGAGTAGAGTCGGCAATTTCGAAGAAGAAGATTTTGCGAGGATGGAGTACAAGAGAAAAGAAGAAATTGTTGGAGGAAGTCATTAAAAAATTAAGGATTAGAGGAATTAAAAGAGGGAAAAATTATTTAGAAACTAAATAGAAAAAAAATAAAGTGAAACATAAAAATACAAAAGAACTCTCTAAGACGTACACATATGCTTTTTTGCTGAGGTGGCATATGTTTGCACATGTGGAATAAATACTATGAGGTGACATGGGAGTCTGTTTTAAATATATACTAGATTGTTTATCTAGTAACCTAAATAACCTTATGATAAAAAAAATGTTATGAGCATGATATTGGGACATTTTTAAAATGCCATTTCTTTTTTTTTTTATAGAATCAAACATACATAGGGTGATTTTAAAATTTCTCTAACTCAAAATCTCCAAACCATTAATTTTAGAAAAATCATAGACTGGAGTTATTCAATTACATTTTGTTATAAATATGACTCTAAAGTCAACATTAATTTTAACTTGATAGCCAACATCCAAATAAAAACTAGAAATTTTATTCACTTAATAACTCAACGAATTAATTATAAAATTTCATACAGTAAGACTAATTTTCAAAAATATCTAGATTTCAGTTTTTTAACAAATCACTTGCATGCATTAAAGATTAATGCACAAATATAAAAGAGTTTTTGGGAATACAGATGCATGTCACTCACTGTCTTTATGATCAAACTTACAAACTCAAAAAAAAAAATTATCAAACACCACAAGAATCACACTCAAGTTGGATAAAAGATTATTAAACAACGTTTCGAACCTCAAAACAGATAAGGTTGTTAGCTGAAAAGGGAAGAAAAAATGATAAATGTTTCAATTAAAAAATTCTTAGATATATATCGTGAAAAAGATGGATAATATGTGCTCATTAGTTTTGATTTATTTTGAAAATGCTTTTGGTTTTTAAAGTACGAAGATGAGCAAACTATAACCTTCACCTACGACTCCATGAGGCACAAATTGAAGGACATAAAGAGGAGAAAATTAGTTTTTTCATAAGGAAAAACAACCCACCAAATCAAGATCAAGTTTAGGAAAATGGAATTCTTGCAATTTACCACTTGATCAAGAGTTTGAGATATGTAGATGAAGAATTAAGAAAGATCATTAACATGAAACCACATCCATACAAATTTGACACCCACATCAATTCCATATATTTAGTGGGTTACGGCCATACAAGGAAATTAAGAGGAATTTATTAACCTCATAATTTAAATTATCATGGCTTATAAGTTTAATGTACTATTATTTGGTATACACTTATTTAATTTTAATTTGACACTCTAAGAAAATATTTAATAGATAAAAGTAATTTATTATTATTTAAATGTTCTTTTTATCGTTAACCACCACCAACCGTCGGTGTCGAATGAGTGTCTTTTAAAGTGTATACTTGTCACTACTCAAAATTATATGTCTAATAAATTTTGGATAAAATAATTGTATTTTAAGTCTAACACTTAAAAATAACTATCCTATCTCAATCATCATCCAAAAAATTACTATTATTATTAATTATTTTATTTATCAGGTTAAAACTAGTCATGTAGTCGGTGTAGAATTACACAAGGATTAAAATACAATTCGAGCACTATTGAACATTTTCCTCCAAGCACAATTATCGTCGCAGTAAAGTATAGTGAGTTGTTGAAACAATTTAAGAATTTGAGTCTGGTGCATAAGGTTACCTCAAATAATATTTAATTGGGAAGATTGTCAATGACCAATAAATTTAAATTACTAGATGACATCAAAAAAGGTCAGAAGTCATATTTGCATATTTGTTCAATAAATTAGTGTTGATGACTCAAGGAAAAGAATATAACTTTACAATGGATAGTCATAGGATTTGGAGATCCAGAGAGACGATGTGTAATCAGTATAGCGATGTTGAGGAAATTAATTCTTGATGAAGGCTTCAATATTGTAAGTATATTTCTAGCCCTTCGCAATATTGTAAGTATATTCATAGAAGGAAATTAGAATCAATGACCGGAAGGCAATACCCTTGGTGTTGGATTCATATATAGAGTTATTTACTTTATGTAAATTTCGAGTACAAAATTTATTTTACGAGGAGATAAATGTAACACGTTTTCTTTAAGCTTGTATTTTTGTTTGTATATGTGATAATTATGATGTGTTTAATTGAGAACTGAGTAGAATAATTAGAATCTATATTTTAATTCAAAAAAATGAATCAACCATTTTGGTCTTCTTTGCCCTAAGAAAAGTATTTGTTGTCGTATTACACATAATAGTCATAATATTTTGAGATTCATTACATCGTCATGCAAACAATGATCAACAATAAGTTGTAGTAAACCTTGTGTCGTTGTGCATGTTTCGTTTCACTATGCAACACACTGGTAAATATCCATTTTAATAGGCCAATTTGGCATGAGAATTGTTGCTCTGGTTGTGCAAAAGAAATAATCAATGACACATTATAATGTTTGTGTTCATGTGCAATGAGTCATTTCACAATGCAAGATGACTGAAAGCTGACTCATTTGATTTCTTCACACACTTTCTCACTCACTTGATTTCCTAAACCTTTGTTTGTGTGATACTCCATTTTTCTCTCAAAAACTCATTTATTGTCATATTATATTGAATGCTCATGAAAATATCCATTTTAATAGGCCAGTTTAGCATGAGAATTTTTGCTCTGGTTGTGCAAAACAAATAATCAATGACACATTATAATGCTCGTGTTCATGTGCAATGAGTCATTTCGCAATGCAAAATGACTAAAAGCTAACTCACTGGAGTTCTTCGCACACTTTCCTACTCACTTGAGTTCCCAAACCTTTGTTTGTGTGATACTCCGATTTTATCTCAAAGTCTCATTTATTGTCATATTATATTGAACCATCAGGTAAGACTCATTTCATTCCATTGATGTTTTGTCTATTATTTCTATTTCAATTATTAGTTTACATTTTTTGTACAACAAACACTATTTTTAATCCTCATATTCTTTATTTGGAACATGGAGACATATCAGCAAATTCCTCAGTGCTGAGTTAGAAACGCGAGAAAAATGGGTTGAATTGTGTTTGTCTATGTTGAATTCTTTTATTATTTATTCAAGAATTTGTTCGAGTTGGTGATATTAACTAAAACAGAGGTTGTAGCAATCAAACTTAAGTAATCAAAGACAACAGTAAAGTAAATAGTCCAGAAATAAAGTGACACAAGTATATTTATCCCATTTCACCACCAACTTGGTAGCTACATTCAATCCCTTCATTTAAAATGATTTAACCTCTAACCCAAATTCTTGAATTACACAACATTAGGCCCTATAAGTGAATCTTCTCAAAACAACATAACACCTATAGACATTTGTAGGCAAACAAACACATTAAACCTACAACTCAAGTCTTCTCCACACAACCTGAAAACCACATATTGTTAAAGGCAACTATCACTACAAGAATTTCTCTATTTTGTGGTCAACTATATAAATATTTTGTGGCCCAATAAAACCCTCACAAATTTGTGACCGAAAAAGCCCTCACAAAAGCTAAAATTGAAATTGGTCATTTTTGTGGCTGAAAAAGCCCTCACAAATTTTTAAATATTTAACTGGATTTTGTGGCTGCCTAAGCCCTCACAAAATCACAACAACATTGTGATTTTGTGAGGGCTTAGGCAGCCACAAAATCCAGTTAAATATTTCTGGATTTTGTGAGGGCTTTTACAACCACAAAGGATTAATTTTGTGAGGGCCAAATCCGTCACAAAAGCTTGAAAAGACCAGTGCCTTTGTGGCGGCCTATGCCGTCACAATGGATTGTGCACGTGGCGTTTGTGGCTGCAAAGGCCGCCTCAAAATACGCCCAAATCCACATGGTTTTTCTGGCCGCTTAGGCCGTCACAAGTGTCATAGCCGTTAGCTTTTGTGGCGGCAAAGGCCGCTACAAATTTGTACATAGCCGTTGCCCTTTCTGACGGGCCAGGCCGCCACAAAATCCACTAGCCGTTGCCATTGTGGCTGCTTTGGCCGCCACAAATTCCCAAGGCTAATCCTATATATATTTTCCACCTCCTTCTTCATTTTTCACATCTAACTTCTCTCCACAACTTCATTATCACTATACTCTCCTCCTTCTCTCTACAACTTCATTACTCTTCATTTAAAATTTGGTAAGTATATAAATTATATTATATATGTGAATTTTTAATTTGATATTTTAATTTGATATAACTAATTAATGTTATTGATTTTTATTTTTGTATAGTGGTTGCTAATTATTTCGAAGACTTGCAAGCATCGTACGTGAGTGAAAGCTTGAAGTCAAACGCTACTCGGCATCAAGTTAGTATTTTATATATTTTAAAATATAGATTAGTAATATATATATTTAGATTAGTTTTATAAATTAATTTTAAAAAAAATAGGAATGATGTTGGTTTTAATATATTGGTTTTAATATATTTAGATTAGTTTTAAAGTTTCAAGCCATGGTTAAAATATATTGGTTTTAATATAATTATTATTTAAAAAAACATCATAATTGACATATATATTTGTATAATGATATAGTGTTGATTAATAATTGATTATATTGTTTTCAAATTAATTAATATATAATCCCCTAATTGATTATATATTACTTATTAGCTAATTTAATTTTTAATTTTTTGATTTTTAATATAGGAACAACTTGAACATGTCATGAAAGAATGGGATGATCATCAAGCTACTCTTCCTCCTGCTATGCGAGCTACTCCAGATCAGCAGAAACAATATGAGACCGCAAGTTTTATGAACATCAGTGGTGGCAAGTACAAAGGGCGTGTGCTGGGAGCCGGTACTTTATCATCAACCTTTGTGAAAGGTCCAACCGGCTATATTCAGACTGAGACGTCTTCTTCTTATGCTAGTACGGATCGATCTCATCGTTCGGTGCCGATAGATAATCTTGATCAGTTAAAGGAGCAATGGGCAAGTGAGCAAGAAGAAAGGACACAACAGCTGATACAAGCCGCAATTGATAAATTGAATGAGGAATGGAAACAGAGGTTTCAAGAGCAGCATCAGCAGTTTCAGCAGCAACAACAATTTCAACAACAACAATTTTCATTACCTCCTGTCTTTCATCAGCAGTTCCCGCCTCGGCCTCAATAATTGCACCAACAACCAATTTTCCAACAGCAACAGAGTTACTCCCAATACTCCCAGCAGCATCAACCGCCTCCAACTTTCCAACAACAACAGCAACAGGATCCTTCGAACTCTGCCTTCCAGCAACAACAGTCGCCAATGTTTCAGCAACTACAATATTTTCATAATTATCAGTATGCTCCATCATCTTCACATCAACTTCCTCAACCTCAACCAGATTATCAAACTGCATACCGACCGACTATGCCAACAGCTGGGTTGATCAGACCAGATTTAAATCAACCTCATCCAGCTAGGGCTCCTCCTTCGACTACTGGTGGTGCCATTGAAGATGAAATTCAATTTCAAAGCATGATATCTCCTCCAACACAGATGCATAATACTTTTGAAGGACTTCTTTCGTCGGGTATGAATGCAGGAAATAATGATGGTGGGAGTGGAGCTGATCAGACGAATTATTATGAGGATTGATGTGATCATTTGAAGAATTTCATAATTTATTTTTGGGTTGTATGACATTATTAATGTGTGTTTAATTAATTTCCACTTTGTAAGACATTATTTGTTAATTTTGGATTTGTAAGACATTAATTGATAATTTTGGAATGCATGTTTTATTTGATTTTATCATGATTGCTATAGCTAGCTTTAATTATTATTAATATTATGTTTTTATATATAATATTTATTTTAATTTTAATATTTAATATTTAATTTTCATATTTAATATTTAATTTTAATTTTAATTTAATTTTAATTTAAATTACAATTTATTTATAATTTACATTAATTTAAATTAATGTTTAATTATAATTATTAATTTAAATATTTTATAATTAATATTTTATTATTTAAATAATTTAATTATTAATCTTTATTTTTAATTTAAATATTTTATTTTAAATTATTAATTATATTAAGATTAGTTTATTATATATATTTAGTTTAATTTATAATTTAGATTTTAATATTAATTTATAAATATATTAATTATAATTATATTAATTTATTATATATAATATTAATTATATTAATTATATTAAATACAAAATATATTAAATATATTAATTATATTAATTATAATTATAGAAATAAAAATTAATTTATATTTTACGTTGGCATTTGTGGCGGCCAAAAGCCCTCACAAATGTCCAGTCAGCAAGATTTTGTGGCGGCCAAAAGCCCTCACAAAATCCAGTCAGCATTCCTTTGTGGCGGCCAAAAGCCCTCACAAAATCCAGTCAGCCAGTCTTTTGTGGCGGCCTATGCCCTCACAGATGCAGACATTTGTGGCTGCAAAAGCCCTCACAAATTCCTCTCCTTTATGGCTGCAAAAGCCCTCACAAAATTTTGTGACCAGCTTATTTGTTGCGGCCAAAAGCCCTCACAAAAGCCACATTTGTGGCTGTTTTTGGCCCTTTCTGAGGGCTTTTGGCCCTCACAAAATCCTTTAATTCTTGTTGTGTATGCCTTGACCCTACAAGTTAAGTCTTTTCAACACAACCTGAAAAAAACCACAGATTGTTTGAGGAACACCAAAGCCACTATCGGGCTGGATTACATGAGTTTGGAACAGGTTGTGTTTTGCTTCTACTAAGCATATGGTTACAATTGATTTCTCAGATTAAAACACTTAGAAAATATTTCTTTGAGCAAATGCTTCTCTAGAACTTAAACCTTTAAACTTTGAATACTTAGAAAATTTGAGCTTATGAGTTTATGAGTTCGTGTTTTCTTTTTCAGCCTTGAGTATCTATTTATAGAATAGATTATAGTATCACTTTTGTCCTTGTAAAATTTGGATTATATCTTTCTTGTGAACAAATTATGAGTGTTTCTTCTTGTGAAAAAAAATTCTGAACATATCTTTTTGTGAATAATATTTTGATCATATTTTATTGTGAATAATATTTTTACTATATCTTCTTGTAAATAATATTTTGGTCATATCTGTAACACCCCAAATTTTATACACTATTTTATTAATTATATAGGATTTTAGATAATTAATTTGGTGCTAAAATTATTTTAGAATATTGGACTGCTTTGTGGAGTAAGTGGAACACAGATGCTTACAAACAGAAGAGAGAAAAAGCAAAGATTAATAGAGCATCTGAGAGGGGTACTAGTACTCATAAGGGAGGTTCCATGCCTGTTGGAGAAATTAAATATTATATGGTAATTAATTATTTATTTATAATATATATATATATATATTAATTTTTATTCAATTAATCATCACATTTCACCATAAATTTGACATTATTTTAATATATATTTTAGGAAAAGCAACTTGGAAGGGAGGTCACTCAGGCTGAGATACATCGCTATCTTCATGTTAATCCTCAAACAAATAAGTATATTGATTCGTTATCAAAAACGATTCAGGTAATTATTATATATTGATTATTATATATTTACACCTTAAAATTATTATATATTATTACTTATTAACTAATTTAATTTTTAATATAGGAACAAGTTGAACATGTCATGAAAGAATGGGATGATCATCAAGCTACTCTTCCTCCTACTATGCGAGCTACTCCAGATCAGCGGAAACAATATGAGACCGCAAGTTTTATGAACATCAGTGGTGGCAAGTACAAAGGGCGTGTGTTGGGAGCCGGTACTTTATCATCAACCTTTATGAAAGGTCCAACCGGCTATATTCAGACTGAGACGTCTTCTTCTTATGCTAGTACGGATCGATCTCATCGTCCGGTGTCGATAGATAATATTGATCAGTTAAAGGAGCAATGGGCAAGTGAGCAAGAAGAAAGGACACAGCAGCTGATACAAGCCGCAATTGATAAATTGAATGAGGAATGGAAACAGAGGTTTCAAGAGCAGCAGCAGCAGTTTCAGCAGCAACAACAATTTTCATTTCCTCCTGTCTTTCATCAGCAGTTCCCGCCTCGGCCTCAATAATTGCACCAACAACCAATTTTCCAGCAGCAACAGAGTTACTCCTAATACTCCCAGCAGCATCAACTGCCTCCAACTTTCCAACAACAACAGCAACAAGATTCTTCGAACTCTGCCTTCCAGCAACAACAGCCGCCAATGTTTCAGCAACAACAATATTTTCATAATTATCAGTATGCTCCATCATCTTCACATCAACTTCCTCAACCTCAACCAGATTATCAAACTGCATACCGACCGACTATGCCAACAGCTGGGTTGATCAGACCATATTTAAATCAACCTCATCCAGCTAGGGCTCCTCCTTCGACTACTGGTGGTGCCATTGAAGATGAAATTCAATTTCAAAGCATGATGTCTCCTCCAACACAAATGCATAGTATTTTTGAAGGACTTCTTTCGTCGGGTATGAATGCAGAAAATAATGATGGTGGGAGTGGAGCTGATCAGGCGAATTATTATGAGGATTGATGTGATCATTTGAAGAATTTCATAATTTATTTTTGGGTTGTATGACATTATTAATGTGTGTTTAATTAATTTCCACTTTGTAAGACATTATTTGTTAATTTTGGGTTTGTAAGACATTAATTGATAATTTTGGAATGCATGTTTTATTTGATTTTATCATGATTGCTATAGCTAGCTTTAATTATTATTAATATTATGTTTTTATATATAATATTTATTTTAATTTTAATATTTAATATTTAATTTTAATATTTAATATTTAATATTTAATTTTAATATTTAATATTTAATTTTAATTTTATTTAAATTTTAATTTAATTTTAATTTAATTTTAATTTAATTTTAATTTAAATTATAATTTATTTATAATTTACATTAATTTAAATTAATGTTTAATTATAATTATTAATTTAAATATTTAAATATTTTATTATTAATAATTTAAATATATTTTTATTAATTTAAATATTTTATAATTAATATTTTATTATTTAAATAATTTAATTATTATTCTTTATTTTAAATTTAAATATTTTATTTTAAATTTTTAATTATATTAAGATTAGTTTATTATATATATATATATATATATATATTAAATTTAAATAATTTAATTATTAATCTTTCAAATTTAATTTAATTATAATTTATAATTATATTAATTATAATTATAATTATAATTATAATTATATTAATTTATTATATATAATATTAATTATGTTAAATACAGAATATATTAAATATATTAATTATATTAATTATAATTATTGAATTAAAAATTAATTTATATTTTACGTTGACATTTGTGACGGCCAAAAGCCCTCACAAATGTCCAGTCAACAAGATTTTGTGGCGGCCAAAAGCCCTCAGGTATTTGTGGCAGCTAAAAGCCTCACAAAATCTAGTCAGCATTCCTTTGTGGCGGCCAAAAGCCCTCACAAAATCCAGTCAGCCTGTCTTTTGTGGCGGCCTATGCCCTCACAAATGCAGACTTTTGTGGTTGCAAAAGCCCTCACAAATGCCTCTCCTTTGTGGCTGCAAAAGCCCTCACAAAATTTTGTGACCAGCTTGTTTGTGGCTGCCAAAAGCCCTCACAAAAGCCACATTTGTAGCTTTTTTTGCCCTTTGTGAGGGCTTTTGGCCCTCACAAAATCCTATATTTCTTGTTGTGAAGGCCGTGTAAACATCTAGTGTTTCCACATGTGAACATACTCTCTTATATCACTCAATATACTTGTGTTTTTAGTTTGTTAGTGTGTTTTTGTGTGAGGCAAAAACGTGACACTGAGACATGTAGTTGTGTTGGTTGTTAGTAGCTGTTAGATATGTTGTTGCTCATTTATTTTCTATCAGTAAGGTGGAGGAAATATTTTGTGTTCAACGAAACAGTTAGAGTTAAGGTATATTTTATTGGTAGCGAAGTTCCCACGATTTCCCCAACAAAAACTAACACTGTGATTCTTAGGAGTAACATTAAATGTAAGTTATATTATAGTTAACCATTCACCACTTAGGGGTGATCAATACTTAGATTTTGAGAATGGTTGCTAGTTTATTGTTATGAAATAAGAGTTTTATGTGTTACGATTATTGGTAAATAAGAGTTTTATGTGTTATGATTATTGGTAAATAAGAGTTTTATGTGTTATGATTATTGGTGGTATATGTAATTGTTTTTATGTTTGGTTGCTTGATATTTGATTGGTATGAATTGATTATTTTATTTTTTGTAGATACAGAGAATTAGTTTGCACAATTCAAATATTTTAGCTTTAAAATGTTTTTATGGAAAATATAAAAATAGTTTTTTTTACTCACAAATTTTATTTTCATATGGTAACAAAACATAAAACATAGATTTCAGAATTTGACTTTTGAAAAATAAAAAAAATAAAAACGACTTTGGAATACATTTAGAAAATAAATGTATTATGAATATACGATCCTATCATGTTTAGTGTCTCATTTTTACAATTTATTTCTTAAATTATGTTTTTTTATGTTATAAAAATATTATTAATTAATTTTTATTAATATAATCTTATTTATTGTATTTTAATGCATC
>JBBPBT010000623.1:7772490-7794290 GCA_037974875.1 Cicer bijugum
AAAAAATAGTGTTCCATTCAAAATAAAATATGAACAAAAATAATAGTTGAAAATTTTATATTTCTAAATTAAATTTTTAATCAAATATATTTACATTTTGACTACTCTTTTTATTTTTATTTCATCAGACTATTTCTCAAAAAGAAAACTTAATTGGCTACATAAGATTTTACCTTATAAAACAGATTAAGTTCAAATTTTCAATAGCAAATTACTCCCAAACAATTCATTAATTTTTAGACGAGAATACTATTATACAATTCTTTATGTCCCTTCTCTTTTCTCTTATTCATGATACCTTTTATCTCTCCCTTAGAAGTACCAGATATACAGTGGTTTAGAATATTCCAATTCAAGTTGGCAAAACGAAACTTAAATAATATTCTTTAAAAGTAGATGTCGAAATTATTTCTTTTATTCCTATTTAAAAAGACATATGTGCTAAGTTTGAAACATTGTTTTCGTGTTCAAATTTTGGCCATCAATGCCACTCAATAAAAAGTTTATTCTTATGTAAATGTTTGGTATTTAGAATTTGCAACGTGTTTGTAACTTTGTTGCAATCACAAAGTTTATTCCTGAAACTGACCCTGATTTTAATTCGGATTGTGATGTCGTTCAGGTCCAAGAACCTATACTTATTTGTATATAAAATATTAATATGTGAATAAAAGTTTTGGGATTCAATATGAGTCTATTAGAGTAAAAAATATGTTAGTTGCTTTTAAAAATGATATTTAAATAATCAATTTTTAGTTGTCCAGTTAGAGGTGCTTTTAGTAGTAGAGTGAATCCTATAGACCTCTTTCATATAAAGTGAACCCCAATTTTATACAAGCAAAAATAATTTTTTAGTCCTTTAAGTTTAATTTAATTTTTGTTTAAGTCCTTTAATTTTATTATTTTCTGATTTGATCATTTAAGTTATATTTTTTTTTTGCACCATTAACCTTTAAAATATATTAAATTAGACATGCAATCTTTTAAGTTTGAAAATTTTCTCAAATTATTGTTAGAAAATGTTAAAATCAAATCAAAACATCGAAACATGTTGACTTTTCTAGCTACTTTGCAAGTGAAAGAAGTTAAACACATTATTTATGTGGATATACCTTTATTACGTTGTTTATAAGCAGATTCAAATTGTAGCAGATAAAATCAAGAAATATATATTGTTTATAAGATTTGATTAATGCTTCGTGAAGAATTAGCATCAGAGATATATTGTTGCAACATTTGATAGACTTTCCAAATGATCAAAAGCTTTCAATTGAATTAATTGTTGTTAAAATGGAGATAAATGACTAACGATTCAAAAATAATGTAGCTTAAATGACTAAATCGAAATAGAATAAAATTAGAGACGGTAAGCAAAAATTGACTAATTATTGAACATTTTGGTTAATACAATACATTATTTGACTAATTATTAATAGGAAAATTTTCCAAAACAAGTATATTTTATTTTATAAGTTCTCAACTTTCACAATATCTAATGTAGACGATGCTATTTAACATTTGCTCTGTATACATAGGATGCAAAGTGTTTTTCTAAATACTTTGATTTTGGTATATTTAGAATATTATTTAATAAAATTATTATTTTTGTGCTTAAAATAAATTTAAATGTTAAGCTAAAACTTATAATTTTTTCCTCTTATTACATACATATAGTTTTGATTAGTTAGTTGATTTTGTTGTTTGAGTGCGACGTTAGTTTGTTCATTATTGTAGTGTGATATTTTTTGTTTTTGTTTTTGAGTGGCGTTCACAAAAACAAAGTACTCGTTTTGTCATATCTTATTTTGAGAAAGGATTTTATGGAGGTTATAATTAAATTTAATATCTTTTTAGCCTTACAAATAAGTTGTCAACATATTGGATTGACTGTGTCAAAGATTAACTATTGTGACTACGAGCAAACATACACAAATATTTATTTTTAGATATGAATGAGATTAAAGATTGTGAATCTTGCATTATTCTTGACTTGAGTATTGACTATAAATGAAAGAAATTAGTTTTATTATTATAATTAAAATTTTGATTTAGTTTGATTTAGCTTATGAAATACTTATGTATAAAAAGTTAGTGTGTTTTTACATCAAAATATACTATTTTTATTTTAAAATAGTTTAGACTAATTAGTTTAACTTGTAGCTTATTTCCTATTTTGTAGTTTAGCATTATATTATAAATCTATTTATAATATTTGTAACTATTACATGTTACTACATATATATTATTTCTGTATTTCTTGTGAAATTTCTACAGGAACAACAACCATTTTCCTAAAATAAATTATAGGGTTTGTTTTTAATTCATATAAAATTTTAATATTTTGATTTTAGTATTTATAAAAAATTTCTTAACTTTTTAGTTTCTAAAATTTTTTATTTTTATTTTCGATCCATATTTTTAACTTTAACTCATGTGTGGGTTTTGCACAGTAATATCCCCTTTTTGAATTTTAAATACCAAAATGCCCCACTCCCAAAAATATATACCAAAATGCCCTCTTTTTTTTCCCTGGTCGCAACATGGGGGTGCGACCTCCTAAAGAGCTTTTTTTTAACTTCTTCACATGGTCGCATCCTGGGGATGCGACCTCCTACTAGGCAAATGCAAAAAAATTTCATTCTCATTTTGCCCTTAGGTATACTACTCATGTTTATATATATTGTTATATATTTTAAAATTAATTATAATTAGTTAAAACAATAAAAATAATTATTTTATTAATATTATATAAATGTTATTAATTATAATAATGAATAGAATAATAATAATAATAATAAAACGATAATTGTATTAATAATATAAAAAGAAACATTAAATTAAAAGAAAAAATACATTAAAATAAAAATACAAATACATTAAATTAAAAGAAAAAATACATTAAAATAAAATGACATTAATAAAAAAAAATATTAAATAAAACTTAATTATTTTCATCTAAATGACCTCCAGTTCCACATCTACGCGGTCGTCGAACTCGTCTAGCTCTTTGAACAATTTGAGGTTGTTGTGGTTGATCCTCGTTGTAATCTGTTTGTGGATTAGAACCACTACCACCTGCTTCTGTATCATTTTGAGTTTCGACATTATACATAGAATCAAAAGCCGCATAAGCTGACTCGGGAGTTGTGCAATGAGTACCAAACAAATTAAAGAAAATTCCGCTCTCGGTCGGATTAATGGGAGTTGGTATTGTTGGCACTGAAGGAACATAATATTGAGTCGATATATCTGCAGCTTCGTGAAGATGTTGTGGTGATGATAAAGACGCTGTTTGGTGCATGGTATTTTGTTGTGGGATTGATTGAGGCATAGAGTGAACATCGGGATATGTTGAAGGTTGCAAACGTGGATCACGCAGCCAACTTTCCACAGATATATATAATTTAGTGTGATGTGTGAACCAATTCATATATTCTTTAGTGTGGCATAAAACACCTTGAACGTATTGACCTTGCAATGTGTAATTATGACGTTCATTCCAATGTTGAATCTCATCTTTCCAAACCACACTCCAATTATCATCGATGCCACGCCTCATGTCGACCTCATGGTAGAGTGTCATATCTTCTAGAGGTTGCGGAATCTGTTGATGAAAGCCAAATTGAAGTGCAACTCTATCTGCATGATGTTTTTCGACGATATGATAACAGTGGAGATAGGTACATGCAGTCCAAGTGTTGATCTCTTGTTCGGGTACCTCGTGTTGGAACCCAAGATACGATCTCCAAAGAAACTGAATGTTAAAAAAAATAGAATAAAGTAAATATTAAAAGATATAAAAAAAATTACATTGTAACTACATGAGAATGAATATGAATGTATTACTTCATGAACCATCATATGATCGATAGTATTCCGGTATCCTTCTATATCATTGTGAGGAACTCTACTGAAATTTAGACCACCGGAATTAAATCTGTCGAATATATAAAAAAGAATTATATAATAAAATTAGTAATACGGTAAATAATAAATTTTAAAAAATTAAAATATATTATATGCAATAGTTACCTTTGTGCAAGTGGAAATATCCATGCATTTGGTGCATCCGGAGCAACACAAGTCAAACGATACCATGCCCAATTTTGCAACAACAATGCACATCCTCCCATCGACATTACATCGGGTTTCGTAGCAAGGCATAATTCTCTATAGAGTGTTGCTAAAACTGCCGAACCCCAACTATAATTGGATGCATTATTTAAATCACCCACTATTGAAATATATTTTAGATATATTTTTAATTTAATGTATTTTTATTTTAATGTATTTGTATTTTTATTTTAATGTATTTTTTATTTTAATTTAATGTTTTTTTTTATTTTTATTTTATTAATACAATTATCTTTTTATTATTATTATTATTATTATTATTCTATTTATTATTATAATTCATAATATTTAAATAATATTAATAAACTTTAACTAATTAATTTTGAAATATATAAAATAATTATTTTTATTATTTTAACTAATTATAATTAATTTTAAAATATATAACAACATATATAAACATGAGTAGTACACCTAAGGGCAAAATGGGAATGAAATTTTTTTGCATTTGCCTAGTAGGAGGTCGCATCCCCAGGATGCGACCATGTGAAGAAGTAAAAAAAAAGCTCTTTAGGAGATCGCACCTCCAGGTTGCAACCAGCAACTGGGGAAAAAAAGAGGGCATTTTGGTATATATTTTTGGAAGTGGAGCATTTTAGTATTTAAAATTCAAAAAGGGGATATTACTGTGCAAAACCCCCTCATGTGTTCCCTACTAACTTTTTAAAGATTATTTACGAGTATGTCTAGTACATAAAAAATCTCATGTACAAATATTTATAAATTTTAAAGAATGATGTATTAAATATAATTTTAAAAGTTAAAAGTTTAAAAATTTAAAAATTTATATTTAATTAATCACTTGTTAAAAATTTATAAAGTTTTGTAAGTAAAATAATTTCTTAACATGACTATCATACAAATATTCAAAAGATAAATAAAAATTAACTTAAAAACAAAATTAATAAATAAAAGCAAAAATTGTAGAGACTAAAAAGTTAAGAATTATTTTATAGGGGTTAAAATAAAATATTAAAATTTTACAGAAATTAAAAAATTTATTTAAACCTTAATCTGAAAAATCTATTAATTTAAAATTAATTTATAATCTGTAACATAAAAAACACACTTAAAAACTCTACCAAAAACCAATTTGAAATTGAGGGAGAGCAAAAAGTGATAACGTAAAGGGCTAGAGGCGGCCTAGATATAATGGAGAGAAAGTCAGGGAACCATTAGTTTTTAGGGTGTAATGGTTAAATCCACTATACAATAAGTCAAACACAGACTAATTATATTTGTTTTTTTAAGATACTACATTCTTTATTTTTATTGAATGTGAAAATTAGTTTACATGTTTTTCTCTAATTTTTATATCAAATATATATATATATATATATATATATATATATATATATATTTTTCATTTAACAACATTATATTACGTTTTTCTCTAGTTTTTATATCAAATATAACTGTTTATTTATTTATAAGAAAAATTATCATAAAAGGGAGTACTAGGGATTCTCCAGCCCTTGTAGAACTCTTACTAAATCATACGTTTGAAAATCAATGTAGTAAAATCAAGTACATAAAAATAAGAACCAAAAGCCATACAAAGAAGAGGTATCCTGCAAACAGTGGTGTTTCAGTATTAATAATAAATTAATGGATCATTAATTGAGTAATAAATTAAAGATAAAATTGTAAATTGTATGGAATAATTGTACTTGGACGAACAAGTAAAAATGTTTGTGTTAGATTTTTTAGAAGGAAGTGGAAAATGAAAGACATATCTCTAATTGAATTCATAAATCTTTTTTAATATATTATTAAAAGAGCTAATTAAACACTGTTTATAAAAAGTACACCATAACAATATTGTTTATAATAAAAATTCACCATATAATTCAAAATCTAACTGTTGTTGCGAATGTCTAATATTATTAAAATTGAATATCATATTCATATTCTAACATGAAACATCACAATTTTATGTCAGCTGTTTTACAATTTGCTCTAAGAAAAATACCGAACACAAAAGTATTGCCAGCGACCTAGTTTCATTTTATAATAAAAATAATAATTTATTAATTTTAAAGCATTCACTTTCAAATCAAAATTTTCATTAAATTTTGTTTGTATTATTCGGGGCTAGAAAAAGTAATATGAACTAGTGTGGTGGTGTGCTTTGAGACCTTATTCATAAAGGCCATGTGGTAAATCATATAAGAAGAGGGAAAATTGCCCCACAGAGGGTGGTGATGTCTTAGGCATATAGTGGCTGGGATAGATCAATCATTTGTTGTCGGCCTACAATTTTAGGAAAAGGAGGCATAATTGATTTAATTTTCAAGGGAATAACAATTCCAACCACCTGGTTCATTCATGATCCAAAAGAAAAAAAAGAATGTACCTATGTCATAGATTGTGTAAAGAAACATATGTTTGATTAAGTATATAGTAGAAACTAAGCAATTGAGATGTGAAAACAGCATCACCTCTTTTACATAATAGAGATTATGTAATAGAGACATAAAACCTGTTAGTGATAGGTTTTTTTGAAAATGATTTTTTGTAGTATTTTATCTTCTATTAGAATTTTTTTATAAAGAAATTAAAAATAAAATTTTAAAAAAAATTAGTTTAAATAGTATATCATAACATATCATTTTAAGATATTGATCTATTTAGTACAATTTTTTTTGGATAATAAAATTTCAAAAAATAATTAAAATAAAAATCTATTATGAGAAGTTCTTCACATTATTTTGAGATATCATTTTAAAAAATATGTGATTTTTATCATGTTAAACTTTCTAATAATAAATGATAATTTCTATGGTACTCTTAAAACAAAAGAGTGTATCAATATTTTTAATTTTTTAACTAATAAATCTATTACTTTTTCCTACATCAACATCTATATATTTTATATATTAAGTTGACCAAACTGTTTGTACTGGTACATTTATCTTTTTAATTTAATTACCATAAATTTAATAAATTATTTTTCTAAGTGTTTATTTTAATTAAAATTAAAATTATTATCAATTTAAATGTTGAAAACTTCTTCCCTTCCTCTCAAGAAACCTCTCCACCAATGAGGAAATGGCTCCTGCACTATGATGAAAAATTAGTAATAACTTGAAGTTAAGTTATATCTTGTTGTGAAATATTGACATAATTTTGGTAGTTCATACTCTCTCTTATGATTCTAGCTATAAGCTTTTAAACTAAACAATTTAATTTTTTTATTAATCCAAACATGTCTTATCCTTTCAGAACTTGCACTAATTCTAACTTGCATCATTTGTGATTTATACATACATTGATGCAATTTTATTTGGCCTTTTGAGCCTTTTTAACTACTTGTGAAAATTTAAAATTTTCTTATTCCCACTGAGTGTTGCTCTTTTATTTTGATTACTAGCTATATTACAAGTCAAAGGCCCGATTTTAATTAAATCACCTTACTTGGAGTTAGGTAGAAATATTTTTTTTTTCGTCTTTGTAAAGTTCTAAGTTTGGGGTTGCTCATAAGATATCAACTTCTTAATTGTGGGTAGTGGTTCTCAAAAAAATTAATACTAATAAATCAAAATAATCAAAACAAAAAGACAAAAAGAAGAAGAAAAAGAAGAAGAAAATCAATTTGTGTTCTTTGAGTAATAACAGCTTGTTGGTTATTTGAGTAATATAATTTGTTGATTTAATTCTTGAAGTTTATTAAATATTTATGTTCTTATTTCTTTAATTGAGTAGATATTTTGTTTGTATATTTATGTTATTTCCTTGTTTTAGTGCACTTCTAAATATTTGTCAGAAAGCAACATGATCTATGTTGGGTAATTTAGCCATATATGAAGACACATAAACCAAATTTGTTCTCAAAAGAGGAATAAAAAGCTGTAAACATCAGACAATAATTGTGCGCTGGACCACAAATGCTTGCACCTGGAGACACATTTTAACATAATTTTGATATTATGTAGCGTCCTAGGAACACTGTAACACCCATGGCACGTGACGGGGCGCATGACATGCTACAAAAGGCATAATAATGCGTTTTTCTCATTTTTGGGGTATTTTTTTTTGTATTTTGAAGTTTTGAGAGTTGTGCCATAGCAGAGAAACTCATACGACGCTGGTTCTAATATTATTGAAGGAGTTTTACCAAGAATTCATTCATGAATCTTTCTTGTAATTCTTCTTCCGTCTCTATCTTTTGTATCTTTGTCATGAATAACTAAACCCTATTTGTTAGGGATTACTGAAATAAGATGAAACCCTTATTTATGTGATTTGAGTTCTAGTTATATGATTGAGTTTATTGAATTATTTTTCTCATATATATGCTTAAAGCTTTTTATTTCTTGATCAACTTTAAATTATTTTACGATTTGTATTTTGAAACAAAAATGGGCTTTACGAATGCTTGTGATAAGAAATTCATGATATTGTAAGCATGGGATAAATACAAGGCATGAAACTAATTGCATTATTTGCATATGAAAAAATTTAATAAGAGAATTCTTGTACTGTAATGTTTAATTTTAATCTTAAATTTGCTAAGGAGTTACTTTGGAATTAAAAGTTTTGTCTCTAAGAAATTAGGGCAAGAATAACAATGATAATTCAAAAATAGTTCAAAAAAGGGACTTAGTAACTAGAATCAAATTAGAAACTAAGAAGTAAAGGTCATCCATAACATTTTTCTTGTTAGAAAAGTTCAATAGTATTACTCTTATTAGTTTCAAAATAATTCAATCAATTGAGAAACATTTTATTTAATTTTAGGTCTTACCATTTTATTATTATTTGCAATGACTCGGTATACTTGTTGAAATGATATCATATAATATGGTTATGTTTCCCATGCCTCTAATGTTAAGTCATAAAATTCTACCTCTGCTTTTGAATACCCGAATCTAGCAACACATCATCGAACTTCGATGATAAAGTTATGTTATGATGAAGAAAGTCAACGCTCTGATTGCGACTAAACTATTTTATAATTCTAAAGGTCCAAAGAAAATTTTTGATATGTTATTGTTGCTTTTAAACAAGCGTATGAAAGAAGATTTAAGGTGAATTTTTTTCAAGCTCTATTTGGACATTCTCACACAAAATCATTATAGAAGTTTTCTTTGAAGATTTGTTTTGGAATTACTCAAGCTTCAATGGGATATTCCAAAACTATATCTATCAAGTTTTATTTTTTGTAAAGATCTCTATTGACCTCACACAAGGAAAATATGCTCACAAGATTCAAGGAGAATTATTTTCAAGTGCTATCTAGACATTCTCGCACATAATCATTCTAGAAGGTTTGGTTGAAGATTCATTTTGGAATTAATCAAGCTTTAATGGTCATATTCTCAAACCGTATCTATCAAATTTTATTTTTTGTGATGATATCTATTGACCTCACACAAGGAAGATATGCTCATAAGATTCGGTAAGATTCATTTTGGAATTAATCAAGCTTCAACAGTCGTACTTCCAAATTGTATTTATCATGGTATATTTTTTTTGTGAAAATCTATGTTAACCTTGCGTTAAGAATATATTCTCATAATTTGTTTGGGATAGTATTGAAATCATAATGCATGCTATATAAAGAGATCAATTTTGAATAACACTATACACCACAACAACTCATAAAATCTAACAAACTCAATTCTTTTAGTATTAAAAATTCAAGGTTTCAGTTTTAACAAAGACACTCATTCAACTTTATATTTCTTAATGCTTTGTTTTAGCATGGCATCTATTGTAATCAATCAACTTATAAGAAGAAAAACAAAACCCAATTTCACCCCTTCGTAACCCAGCCTAATAGTGGCTATATTGCCTTAATGAGTTGTAGGTTTTCAAGTAGGAAGTTGAGAAGCCTTGATTTGTAGGGTCAAGATGTTGTAGTGACTTACGTGAAGTTGAGAAGACTCACATGTAGGGCCAGGTGTTGTATTTCATATGGAGGAAGATGAAAACATTGTGACTATGTTCTCCAGGTTTTAGACTCTAGTCTTAGAGTTAAAAGTACTTCAAAAGAGCTACACAACTATTGATCATGTTAAGAAGATCCTAAGGAGTCTTCCAAAAAAGTGGAGTCCCAAGATTATAACTCTTCAAGAAGAATACTTTGGAGGAGTTAATCACTTCTCTCAAGTCTCACGTGATTGAACTTGTAGAGGATGAGCCCAAGAAGAAGTAGAAGACTATGGCTCTCATATCCAAGAATAAGAAAACTCCCTAACCAGGAGCAGGATCAGAGGATACTGATTCATAGGAAAAAATTGAAGACTTAAAGGATAAGAAGCTTGAATACATCTCTAAAATGACTAAAAGGATGTGGCACAACAAGAAGAATTATTTCTCTCGAAGAGATTCCATACAATCCAACAGAGGATTTGATGATAGCAAGAAAAGTATCATCTTCTATGGGTGTAATGAACTTGATCATCTCAAATCATAATGTCCAAATCTAGAGAAAAGGAAGTTTATAGAGGAAATATTCCAAGTCTAAAAAGGTTCTAATGGCTACATGAGATGACTCTGATGATGAAAAACAAATTGACATGGCTTTGATGACACATACTAAGCTAATTATTATTATAAATTATTTTTTAAATAAAAATCACACTATTTCTTTAAAATTAAAAGCTTTGAGAAAAGTTAATTTAAAATTGACCAAAAATTCTAATTCTCTCAAAAATGATTTTGATTAACTTAAGAGAGAGAGAGAGAGAGAAACATGTTGGTATAGAGTTTAAAAAAGTGATTTTTACTTTATATTTAATGATTTTTATGAAAATTTATATAAACATAGTAGAAGTTTTATATATTCATTTCTTACCAATTAAAAAAAGTAATTTTGAAATTCAATAATTTAGATATTCATTATTAGAGATTTAAACAACATAAAAATACATTTTTTTTAAAAAAATGTATCTTTCAAAAATTATTTTTATGAAGAGCTTATCAAAATAAGAAAAATTGTGGAAAATAGATGAAATATTTAATTCAATATTTTAAGATAAACTATTTAAACCAATTTTTTATTAGAAGCTTTATTTTAAAAATTATTTTTTTAAAAATGTTAAAACAAAAACATAAAATACTATAAAAAATATTCTTAACTTTTTTTAAACAAATATGCTCTTTATCTGAATCTGAATAATAAAATTGTTTCAAAACCTTCAGAGGAAACCATTTGTAACGAAGTCAAATATGAAGTAGTTTTTTAAGATTTCCTTGCAAACAACATAGATAGAAGCAAGTTTACATCTATGATCTATGGTGTTAGCAGATATAATAAAAGAGGAATTGGTTTTAAAAAAATAGTGGTTATGAAGGTGTTGGAAAATACAAGAAGGGGGGTTGAATTGTGTTTGTCGTTTTTAAAACTACTTATATTTTCTTACAATAACTATTGTTTATCAAAATATTCAACTTACAATTAAAAGAGGTTTAGAAAGAGTAAGGTTGAATGATAAAGGAGACACAAATATTTTATACTAGTCACAATAAATTGTTGCCACATCGAGATTTTGCATCAGTACAATCAAGAGTTTAATCCACTATTTCCATAAATAGTCGTACACATATTCTTTACTCTACTTCTTTTGGCTTTGAGTATTTTTCTCTAGTGTCTCAAGGTTGTCGTTCCAAGAACTTTCTTCAACATATTGTCATTTGACCATTGAGGTTCATAAAGGTTGTTGTACCTTTTCAGGTACCTTTTGAGGATGATAGGGTTGTTGCCACTATTGGGCTGATTTACATCAGTTCTAGTTTGTATTTGGTTTGACACAAAGTTTGATTTTAGGATTTTGAATCTCATTGAGAGGATGTGACAAATTAACTTCTATGTCAATACACATGTGTGAAAATACTTTGACTAATTTACATCAACTCTAATAACTCCCTATGAGAGAATAAGTCACTCATTCTTTTGTTTTTACATGTTCTTAGCTTTTTCACATTTTCTTCTTAACACAAAGTCTTTTTCATTTTATCCCATGCATGCTCTCTCTCATGCTCATCGTGAAAGATTGAGCGAGTTCTTAAATAAAGATAAGAAATATCCGTTGAGAATGTTACAGTTGAAGATTTTCAATCACCATTTAAGGCAGATCAAACTTTAATAAGTATGCATATATCTCCGTGAATGATTCTGCATATCCTGGTATAGAGGATATGGAACTAGAGGACACTATGATCAGATCAAATATTAAAGACTTTTAAACACATATCAAATTCAAAATGTTCCACATAAGATGTGAAATTGCTTTGTCTTCTTTGGACATTGACTTTTTAAGAGTGTTGAATTTTTTTAGAGGATACATAATAATTCAGAGTCAGATGATCAGATGCTTGTTGTGATTATCAAAGACAAAGATAGTTACTTTCTTGTCACACTTATTAGAGGTAGAGGGATATTATTTCTTGGTACGCTTATCAAAGGCAAATTATTTCTTGTCAACGCTTATTAGAGGTAGTTTAACTATGATATTGCTTTGTGTTTCTAGAGGCAATTGAGACGCGACTTTGTTTCACGTGTTAGAATTAGAGAAATGAAGTGACGAGAAGTCGTGTTGTATCTTTGTCTTCGTCCAACTATTAGAGGATAAAGCTTATATTACAACACATGCTTTGTTGCGCTTGTTTTTACAGTCTTTATTTTGCTCTATTATATCTTTCTCCATTAGTAGACATCTGAAATACTTGTAATATAAAATACTTTAGAATGAATAGTTTTAATATAACTCTTACCTTTAATCTACACACTTAGCATATATAGTTAAGGGATAGTTGTTGTTTATTTGTTTTATTTTATTATCATCAAAATATCAATAAGAGAATTGTATCTTAAAAACACTTTTGCACTAACATGTTAAACCCAAGTTTATCCCTTATGATAATATGTGTATTGTCTGCTTCAAGAATGGTCATAATAGAATAACTTGTCCTATGCTGAAAACATGGAAAGACATGAAACCTTTCTCAACTATCAAACCAGTGTCCAACCAATTTTGGGTACCAAATGAAAAAATTGCTTATCTTGTAGATATCCTTAGCAACAAAGTTGAAACACCATTTATGGTACCTAGATAGTGGATACTCACAACTCATGTTGGTATAAAAGCTTATGTCCTAAGACCCGATTCTGGTGGAAGGAGGACTCGTTAGCACATTATACATTAGAAGAATCAGGAATAATAGAGGAACTAGAGCTATAAGAGGAACCTGATACATAAACAAAATCAGAATTGTCATACAAACAATTAGAATCAAGATATATCCTTGGGAACTCCAAACAAGTTCATGGAGAATGCAAACCTGAATGGGAATATAAATCCCTTCATCTTTGATTAGAGGATGTGCATATTATAATATGGAAACAAGAAAATAAGAACTAAGAGCGTTTTCAGTAACAATTCATGTCTAAGTGATATTTTTCTGCTCATTATTTAACTACCTGAGTTTAGGTTAATTATGATAACAAGTAACTTGACTGTAAAAAGTCAAAGCTAGTTGAAGATTTTGTAGGGTTCAAGAAAACCAAAGGAACCAAAAAAAATAAAGGAATCAAGAAAATTAAAGGAATTGAACAAAACATCAAATGATCAAGTTATCAACGTCATAACAAGTTAATATCCTATAGAAGCTTAAACTAGATGGAAGTAAAAGTCATCAAGACTCTCTGATTATTGGGAATGCCAATGATCCTCTGAAGATCAGATCATCCCTCAAGGGCATTTCTATGTTTTATCTGCATTCAGTGATTGAGCCTACCTCTACTAACAAAGCTCTGGCAGATGATGGATGGATTCTGACAATGCAACATTCAACTATTATGGATGAAACATCAAATGGAAGTACACAAGCTTTATGAGAGTAACATTTATATTTTTTGTGATAATGCATAAGCTCCATTTTACTAAAATATTCCATTATGCATTTTAGGGCAAAGAATATAGAAATCAAACACCATTTTATTAGAGATTTTGTCCAAAAGGTTATTTTAAATATTCAATTTATTGACATAGATCATTAGTGGGCTGGAATTTTTACAGAACCCCTTGTTGAGGACATATGTGATTTTATTAAGAAAAATCAAAACTTGGTTTTTATTTCTGAGTGATGTTGTGGTTTATGTATGCATTGCCTTTGGTAGAATAGAATTAGTAGTTAACTAAATCTATGCTTTGCTATGATATATTGATTATGTACTAACTTTCTAGTCATTTGTAGTTCAATCTTGAAGTATGTTTATGATTTATGTGGAATGCTTTGACTAATAGCCATTCACTCTTGTTGTCTAATGGCAAAAGTGGGAGACGAGGTTTTGTGAATAATCTTAAAACAAACTATATATACTCTAGTTTAATTCATTTAAAACATGGGGGGATATACTTGGAAAAACTGTCAAAATATTTCTTATAACTCTTACATTTAAATACATGATGAGAGTTAAGGGAGTTTTGTCAATAATTATTGTTGTACTTTGTTTTTATTGTTAAATAAACTGTTAACAATTCATAAAAAGAGGGAGATTGTTGGAATCAGGTTGGTTTTAAGAACAATTCCTTCATTGTGTTTTGATGATAACAAAGGTACTTTGAGAGACAAAGTACTGCACTAATTATTTCATTGACTGTGCAATAAATAGAACCAGATAGCGGAGGAAATAATATAAGACGAAGATACTAGAGGAAATAAAGATATCAAAGGAAACTAACACATAAGAGGATACAATACATCATTATCAAGTGAAGTCAAAGAAAGTGAAGTCAAAGAAAGTGAACATAAAATACATTATTATTATACCTGATGTTGTGTTTGTGCATTTTGCTCTGAACCGTATGACCAGTGTGCCTCTGAAGTTTGTGTGCTTCTAAAGACTGCAACATGCCTTTGAATGGCCTACTATAGTAACTATGAAGCCTTTATTCGAGTTTCCTCTAAGGCTCAAGTTTCCAAGCTTCAATGACTGCAACTTGCTTCAAGATGTTGCCTCTAATACTCAACATGTTCTAAAAATGCAACAAGGTGATGTTGCTCATGCCACTAACTCTAAGTCATGCAATTTTGTATCTACCTCTGACTACCTAAACCAAGCAACACAACCTTTAACTTCAACAATCAAGTTATGTTCTAATGAAGGATGTCAATGACTCAAATAACTATGATGAAGACTGAGCTATTTCAAAATTCTGATGGTTCAAGAACATATTTTGATTTGTTCTCACTGCTATTAAACAAACATATGAAATAATATTCGTTTTGGAATGCATCAGAAACAACCATAATGGATCAAAGCTTCCTACTTTGATTCTAATGCTCCAATGCACACAATTACACGTGATCAATATAGATAAATGGATTATTGATAAGAGATAAAGACACAAATTGAAATAACGTTCAAGATGCTTACTAGGTTGGTTGACTTAAAGGTGTGTGCCTCAGCTAGTTTTAATGTTAAATCGTTGTAATAATTATAATCCTTCAAAAATAGGTTGAGACTAAGCAATTAAAATGTCTAATGCAAGTTTTGATCGTGGATTAAGGTTACATACAAATTGGGGTAGGTTTTAATCATTTTTAGATTGACTTGCTGACTTAGGCCAATATTCAAATATATTAAATAAAATGTCATAATTGATTGATTTGATAGATGAATAAGTTAATATGCTAAATATTATAGATTAATCAACCAATATATCAAAAAACTTAATTATGAAAAAAAAAACCTCAAATGGTAGAACTAAGGAATTTGGCTTAGCCAAATTGCTTTGTTTAATGTTGGGGTATTACAACTATGGTTGTGTGAGATATTAAATTCTAAGTATGTTATATGAGTTTTAGGATGTTTTTTTTTTCACCTAAAAACATATGTGGTGAAACTATGAAGGTGTTATTTGGAAAGGTTAATTTTAGAAAATATTTGGTACTTAAGTGGTTTGTTGTGACTTATAACTTTTTTTTACAAACCTGTCTGGTGCAAGGTTTACAATATGGGTACAATTGCAATATCATAGAATGGTTAAGTTTCAAGTGAATTATACTCTTTAGGGTGGAGTGTCCGTAACTCTTTGAGTAGTTTAGCTTGAAGTGAAGTATATCGTTCATGGTGAAGTGTGATAGTTTTTGAAAATTAGAATTGTTGCAGCTTATAATTATATGCTTGTTACTGGTGGGTTGAAATAATGTGTTGTGAATGAGAAATCATCAATGTTGTGTCCTTGAATATTAGACACATCTCAAATCTCAATCGATAGAATAAGAGATTAGTAATTGTAGATGCACTTAGTACCTTGAATTTTGTTGATTTTGAGACTTGTGTGAATTGCATTAAAGATAAACAATTTAACAAGTTTAACAGGGGTGGACAGATGATTTCAAACCTATTAGAAATCTTACATACATATATCTGCTATGTAGAAATGGATGCAAGGAGTCCAAAATATTTTATAATTTTTATAGATGATTATTCACGATATATGTATCTCTACTTACTTCATTCTAAGGATGACGTTTTAGATGCATTTAAAATTTTCAAAGCTAAAGTAGAGAAATAATGTGGAAAATAAAACAAAATCATGAGATATGATAAAGGTGGAGAGTACTAAGGTAGATACACTAAGAATGGACAAGTACCCAGTGCATTTGCGAAGTTTCTTCAAGAGCATAGGATTCTCGACGAAAACATTATGTTTAGTTTGCTTAATCAGAATAGTGTTGAGGAAAGAAGAAATTGGACTTTAATGGATAAGGTACGAAGAATAAGGACTAATGCAAAAATTCCTCACTTATTGTAGATTGAAGCATTAAGAACAACTCCATATATATTAAACTGATTTCCAACCAAGGTTGTCCCAAAAACTCATTTCAAGTTATTCAAATGATGGAAACCAAGTTTGCAACATATACACATTTGACGATGTCCGTATGAAGTGATAATTTATAATCCACATGAATAGAAGCTATACCCAAGGACTATTAGTGGGTATTTCATTAGATACGCTGAAAAATTCAAAGAGTATAGGTATTATTGTCCATCAAATAAGACTATGATTGTGGAATCAAGAAATGCCAAATCTCTAGAAAATGACTTGATTTATGAGAGTGATCATTCTAAAGACAATGTTTCGAATAAACTTCACTATGAGGTCAAACTCTCTAGATCAAGTGACATACTAATTACCATTAACACCTCTTAGGTACAAATAGTTATTAGACTACTAGTAATTGAAGTTCCACAAGTTGTTTAAAATGATCATGTAGATAAGTTATTAATAAAGAACATCAACATAATGTTGAACAATCTATTATTGAACCAATTGAACAACATGCTCTTCAAAAAGATAATGAGACAACATTAAGAAGATCTACCAAAGTCAAAAGGTCAATAATTCTTAGCGATTTGAAAGAATCAGTCTACAAGATAAGAGTCGAAAATGATCGTGAAACATTTTCAAAAGCCATAACTTCTAAGGAATCAAATTTGTGGCACAATTCCATGATAGATAAGATGATTCCTATCGCATCTAATCAAGAATTGGATCTCGTCAAGTTTCCTAGCGATGAAAAAGCCATTGAATGAAAATGGATCTTTAAGACAAAAAGAGACTCACTAGGAAACATTGAAAGTCATAAGGAAAAACTTGTTGTGAAGGGATTCACTTAAAGAGAAGGAATCGACTATTCATATATATTTTCTCATGTATCTAACAAAGATTATTTTCCAGTTATTCTAGTATCGGTAGTTCATTTTAACTTTGAATTACATTAAATGGATGTGAAAATATAATTACTCAAATGTTATCTAGAGGAAAAGGATTACATGAAACACAATGAATGATTCTCATCTAGTTAAAATGAGAACTTAGTATGCAAGCTTAATAAATTCATATATGGATTGAAACAAGCCTTTTGTTAATGGTATTTAAAATTTCATCAGGTAATCATTTTATTTGGTTTTGAAGAGAATGCCATGGATCAATGTATATACTAGAAGGTCTATGGGAGTCATGTTTGTTTTCTTGTATTATATGTGGATGACATTTTGCTTGGAACAAATGATAATAGTATAATATACGAGGTGAAACAATTTCTCTAAAAAACTTTCATATGAAGGATATGAGAAAGGTATATTATGTAATTGGCACTAAAATCCACAAAATGATTTTGAATGGGAATACATGAAGAATATTCCATGTGTTTGACTTGTAGGAAGTCTTATGTATGCTTAGATCTGCATAAGACCTAACATTGTATATGTTGTTCGAGTTTTGGGAAGATATTAGAGTAATCCAAGAGTTGACCACAAAGAAGTTACTAAGAAAATGATTAGATAACTTCGAACTACATTGGATGCATTGATACATGTAAATCAACACCATGTTATGTTTTTATGCTAGCTAGTGGAGTGCGAAGCAGACCTTGACTGCCACTTTCACTATCGAGGCCAAGTTTGCTTATTTGTTTTAGGCTACCTTGAATGGTGTGTGGTTGAAGACTTCCATATTTTGTTTAAAGTTGTTGACTCTATTTTTAGACCATTGATGATGTATTATCACAACTCTATTGCAATATTTATAGATAAGAACAACAATAGTGAAAGTCAAAATAAACACATTGATATTAAATAATTAGTTGTTAGAGAACATGTTAAGGAAAAAAAGTGGTCATTGAACATGTTAGTACATAGTTGATGATTGTCAATCTTTTGACTTATGGTATGCCACCAAAGAATTTTAAGGACCATGTAGTACATATGTGACTTGGTTTCGTATCGTGATTTTCATTATTTGAGCATTTATCATTTTAATGAAACTCTTATTTAATTTGACTTTTTTTCATTTTATTTTGTGCAGGTATTGATTATTTTGAGAAAATTCATTTAACTTTTACTTGAAATAAATGTATGTTTATTAATTAAGTTAGAGACCAGTATTAAGAGACTTGATATATTGTAATATAAGTAAAATACTACTCAGTATAAGAGGAGGTATCGCCATGATTCCTATGTTTAGTTTCTTATTAGGATTGATTTTAGGTTAAACGGATAAGTACAAGAATGATAATTTTTTTTATTTTTTCTCAACCCCATGCGAGCCTTTTATTAGGCATTCAGATGAGATGTCTTGACTTGCTATTTTATAGGGAAAATTTACTAATTAGTTATTCCACTCAATCAATTTTCTAAGCTCTTTCTATGTAATTGCCAAGTGCTAAAAGTCATCCCTCATTATGTTTGAACGTTGTTGAACTTGTCATGGCTAGAGTTCTATTTTGGGTAATAAAACCTACTTTATTCAGAAAAGTTACACCGTTAAATTTTAGTAACTAAAGGTTTAGAAAGTCAAACAATCTTGTCTTATCTCTCTAGAACTTGTCTATGGAGTTTGAGTTCAGAATTCTACGTAACAATGGTGGGAGGGCAATGTTCAGTTATTGTTTTATTTCTATTATACTGATTTAAATGTATTATTTAAGATAGTATACACATTTAAATCAATAAAAAATTCTTACAATATATTCATCTACTATGTGTTATCAATCAACAAATATAAACTTAAATAGTTTATTTCTCTATCAAACTCTAAATCTTACTTTTTCAATTTGATGAATGTTTATCTCTTTGATCCAAAAATTTATAATATGACATCAAACTCTCAAACTTACTTTTTAGATGTGATGAATGGTTATCTTTTTTATTCAAATATTTACAATATATTGCTAAAGTCAATTCAATATCTATAAGGTCACGTGTTATAACGTAACTACTATAAGATAATTTGAATCACTCTTTAAATATTTAGTCCTAATCGTAAGTGAATATGTAACAAGTTTCACATTAAATAAAATATGATCTAAGACTATATGTATATAGTCGATATTCTCACGTTACAAACCAATTTGATAAGTTCGATTAGCTCAACGAAAATTAATAAATATTGTTAATTACATCATGAGTTCAATCTAGTTCGATACATTTGCTCCATCTCTCCCCTGTTATTGCAATTGCAAGCTTAGGCTGTAATCAATATTTACCTCATTGAATATTTAGTTACGAGGCACCTTTACTTTTGCATAAATTGGATTTTCAGAGGGCTAGCTAATTAATATAGTTAATTTAATAAAAAAATGAATAGTTGATTTCACTGGTATAAAATACAATATCTTCTATAGCTTCTTGGAAAAAAAATTAAATAAGTAAATAAATAAATAAATAAATAAAGGAGAAGGTAAAACCGAGAGAAAAAAAAAGAGCAAAATTATTGGGAAAAAACACTTTTGAATGGGAAATGTGGTACGTTAGTTTTAAACATTTTTAAATTCTTATTGGATTATATGATGCAAAGGGCCCCTTCGCCAGATAAAACCCAAGCTAAGATGCAATTTATGTCATGTAAACAATATACATGACACATGGGTAGCCCCTTAGTTCCCCACTTATTCTTTTTCTTTTACTCCAAAACAACCACTATCAAAACACATTTTTTTTTTTAATTAAAACTGACTAGATTAGTTGATATGATCTACACTATATATTTCTTTATAATTTAATACAACATAGATTGAGATATCTACATACCCAAAAAATTAAAAATTAAAAAGTAACACTTTGGATGTATCATAAAGACACCCGGTCTCTTTAATTATATTTTTAATATAATTTAATTTGATTCTAAAGTAGATCTATCTTCGTGTATTCTCACTCAATGACCAATACTTCATCATAGAAAATTGTTGGCTTTTCATTCGTCTCAAATTATATAAATCATCCCCAATATAAATATAATAATTAAGGTACCAAACTTTTCCATGTATCTCAAAGTGAAATAAGAGAGATCCGTCACACCACTTTATGCCCCTAACTCATGCTCACTAGATTGTGTGCATATACTTAATTTCACATGCGAAGTTGCCAAACCTTAAGGGACACATTAGCTGGATAATTTAGTCAATGACATGATAAAGGTGTTTTGTTTGTTTTTATTTATTAGATTAATATATTATTACAAAATTTGAAGAAAAAAAATTACATGCATTTGAAAGACAAATGACACCTCTAATGGTAAAAAATTAACGGTGAATGTCAACAATAGTTACAAAATAAAGTTTTAAAAAAAGCCACGTAATAATATCAAAAGGAATGTTGACAAAAATTTCAAAGTATTTGTGAATGTAGTATAACAATGCCATAAGAAAAAACGGTTGAAGAGATAGGTAATGTTGTCAACATAATGAAATCAAGACAATTCATATAAAGAAATTGATTAGGACGGTACAAACATTGTTTGATAGTGTGTTAGCCTGTAGAGTGTTATTGTTGAAATTTAGTTATGCAAAAGTATTTGTCACTAATTTGGTATGTCATAAAAGAGGAAGTTATTTAGTTTACGTTTCTATAAATACTAGTTCTATGAAATATTTTAATTCAGATACTTAAATTTTGAAGTCATAAATGTGGTATGTTATAAAAGAGGTGGTTTCTTAGTTTACGTTTCAATAAAATCTAGTTTCATGAAATATTTCAATTTAGATATTTAGACTCAATAGTCTATTACTAAATTGAAAATTGATTCAAGCTTTTCAAAATACTAAGTATGCCTTCCACTATCTTTAAATTGTTTTAAAATTTCAGCAAACCTTTAAGATTCTAGTTGTTTTTATCTTTTTGCCAACCTTTAAATCGTTTTCATTTC
>JBBPBT010000623.1:7794648-7819356 GCA_037974875.1 Cicer bijugum
TATTTATGCTTAAATTTTTTAAATGCAAATTTATATTTTTAGATTACTTGTAAATATGTCATTTTTATTCACGCCTAACTTATTTAAATGTCAATTCACATTTTAGATGATCTTTGTTTCTTGAAATCATATGCATCTTCAATAAAATGTAACAATAACTTGATAAAGTCACCGTGATTATTAATTAACTTGTCCAATATCTTACTAATTAAAGATTCATTTGTAGTCAAATTTAATAGACTTCAGAGTCAACTAAAAATCACTATAAACAAATTGGTATCTTCATTTGTGGTCAAATTTAATAGACTTCAGAGTCGACTACAAATCACTATAAACAAGTTAGCATCTTTGTTTTTTCAAACAATTATTTTGATGTGTATGCATATTGTTAAAAGGTAAAAAATGAAGTAATTATGAAAATTTTAATAAAGTAAGTAAAGCTAGTAATGATATGTTTATTCTTTGTATTGAACTAGAAATCTTAAATACTTTGGATCTGATATGTACGAAATACATTTGGAAGAGGGAAAAAAATGGTCTTCCATATGTTTGTCAAGCTTTTTATCAAGTGAGAGATAGGGAAAATATCCTCCTGCTAAGACTAAATTTATACCTATGACATACCAAAGGTTAACATGATATTTGATATTATGGTAAAAGTAAAAATAAATTCAAATTGTTTGATGATCATTGATCGTTAAGATTACATGAAATCATGGACTGAATATTGCAATTATCACAATGCTATTTATCATGCGACTAATGTTGGAGCTAAGTTAATTTTATACTTTAAAGTTTCGATATTAACAAAACTATTATATGAAAATAATATATTTGACTTCACAAAATATGAAAGAAGATTTCTATTTTTGAACACAATCTAAAATACGATTTGATTCATTTTTATAATTATAAAAATATTTAACTAAGTTGAAAAACATATATGGTAAAGATTTGAAGAAAATTTGATCAAGATTTATCATAAGAAGATATGAATTATTTACAAGAAGATTTGATTAAGGTTTATCTACAAGAATATATGAATTATTTATAAGAATATTTGATCAAGATATATCATATGAAGATATAGATTATTTACAAGAAGATTTGATCAAGATTTATCTACAAGAAGATATGCATTATTTACAAAAACATATGATCAAGAATTGATTACAAGAAGAAACACTCACAAGAAGATACATTTATTATATGCAAATATATGATTCAAATTTTGATAAATGACAAAATAATGAATTGTACTTAGTCATTTTCCTACTTGTGAAAGTTCAAGAACCGATCAAACACTTTGTTCCCGCCTAAACCAAAGCAAGCAATAAGAAGGAAGTTTCATCTGAAGAATTAGCAAAAACAATCTGAACAAATTACGAATAGTATCAATATGAAGAATTTACAAGCTCATTCTTAACAAAATACAAACAATATCAAACTACAGAACTTCAAAACTCAATAGGAACAAAATACGAACAATATCTATCAAAATAATTTACAAATTCAGTCTGAATAAGATACAAACATAATCAATCTAGAAGAATTGTTTAGATTGGATTCATAAATAAATAACTGGTTAAAGAACATATTATCAAAAAACATCTTGTTCAGAATTATTTTTAAATAATATCATTGTTGACCAAGCTAGACATGAAGATACAATTCAAAATTAAACACTAATTAAATGGAAGCCCAAGTTTTATAGTATAATGGGTCATGTGGTCTTGAGCATGTTGAAGGTGATGTTTCAACTAAGTCAAAACCTCATCTCTGGTACAAAGGTCTTGTACCATAGATTATACCAAAGTGCCATAGGTAACAAAACGAGAAAGAGGTGGAGGTGGTCTCTCATAAAGCACTTCAAAAAAGGGGGATTTCTTGGCAACACTCGGATAAGAAGTATTATACCAATATTCAACTTAAGGAATGAACTCAAACCAAGACTTGGGTTGTTCTTAGCAAAAATAGTGCAAGTAGGTTTTAGGGTCCTATTCAAAACCGTAGTTTAACCTTTAGATTCTGGATGATATATAGTGCTCAATTTAAGGATCGTGCTTTGAAGTTTACAAAATTTTGGCTATAAATGGCTCACAAAGGTAGGGTCTAAAGGTGCTAGAAAACACAAGAAATGAGAGGTTTGAATTGTATTTTGTCATTTCTAAAAATTACTTGAGTTATTTAACAAAAAGTGTTTTCTTTATCAAATCATTCTACTTACAATTATAAAACAGGATTAGTGAAAGTAAATTGAAATCATAAAGAACTTAGATTAGAATAAGAGAGAGAATGAGAGAGAAATGACACAAAAAAGTTTATACTAGTTCACAACAAACTGTTACTACGTCTAATACTCATCTTATAGAGAAATTTTGTCTAGTACAATCAAGAACTTAAACCACTATTTAAGTAATAGCATACAGGTAGTATTTACTCTGCCTATTCAGATTTTGAGTATATTTCTTATGCCTCTCTAGGAAGTTATCATAAGCACACTTCTCAATTTTTTGGCAGCTATTCGTTGAGGTTTATGAGTATTGTTATACCTCTTCAGGTACCTCTTATGGATGGAAGAGTTTTTGTCACTATCGAGTTGATTTACATCAGTTCTAGTTTGTGTCTAAATTGACATAAAGTTTACTTCTAAAATTCTAACTCTCATTGAACGGATAATACATTTCAAGTCTAATATCCATTCTAGTGTATAAAATACTTTGACTGGTTTACATCAATTGTAGTAACTCTCTAATGAGAGGATTTTTCATTCATTCTTTTCTTTTGGTGTTTTTTAGGCTTTTACAAAAATTCTTCTTAATTCATTGTCTTTTTCATTCGCTCAACATTGTTTTCATATTGATTGGTTTTTACTTAAATACTAAAAAATGTTACTCTTGGAGATCTTGAATACATATTTAAGCAAATTAGCCTTTAAGACATTTTCGTATATATCTTCATATTTATTCAACTAAATTATTCTAAATTATTTTTAACCATATTTTAAGAAGATAAAAAGGGGATATGATGTTA
This sequence comes from Cicer bijugum, assembly GCA_037974875.1. NCBI lineage: Eukaryota > Viridiplantae > Streptophyta > Magnoliopsida > Fabales > Fabaceae > Cicer > Cicer bijugum. Next base: position 7,797,682 of record JBBPBT010000623.1, read on the forward strand.
TTCTAAACTATTTTTAACCATATTTTATATGAATCTTTTCTTGAATATTTTAATTTTCCTTCTCGATATATATATTTTTCCCCTTCCTCTCCTGGTATTATGAATTGATATCCTAACAATTCCAATTTTAATTCTCACAGTTTGCTGCCTCCTTTATTTTTACGAGTCAACTTTCTTGATTCTATCTTGCTGCTTATAGTTGAGATCAAGAAGTTTGCGGTTTTGCAGAGCTGTCGCTAACAGGTATTTTGGTAAAGAGATAGAAAGTTGAGGATATGGATTTGGTGTTCAATTCAAAGCACTACAAGGTGTTCTTTTTTGATAGACCTTGTTTTCATATTTCAATCAATAAAGAAATTAGTATAAAAATTTGAAGGCAATTTGCATAGGTAACTCATGCAATGAACTTGGTTGGATTTATAATAATAATAATAATAATAATAATAATAATAATAATAATAATAATAATAATAATAATAATAATAATAATAATAATAATAATAATAATAATAATAATAATAATAATAATAATAATAATAATAATAATAATAATAATAATAAATCATGTTATAGTCAAGTGCATTTTTTTAAATCATGTTATGCAATGAACAGTGGCCTTACACACAGTCCTCCCAAACAATTCAAGTGCATTTTGTTTTTAGTATACCTACCATCTAACAATTATTTTATTGTGTAGATTCAAACGAAGTGTATCTATCTATAATTTTATTTGTTTTTTTTAAAATGAGTGAAGTGTAAAGTGAGAAAAATTAATCAATTTTATTTCAACAATCTTGTGATTTGGGACAATGTATCTACAATATATATCTTTAATTTGTTAATTAATGATTGGTATTACTCCATTTACTCTCTAAAGTGAACTTTTCAATAAATTATGTGTGAATGATTGTATTGTTATTTACAATTGATTCATGATACCTTTGCTATTGAATCAGAAATGTTGTTTCATGACTATGTTTTAAATTTATTTTTCGTTTCTGTTATTGTTATCTAATTGCAGTAAAAACATTCTCACCTATTTTCCTAAATATTTGGCTTGCTTAAAATATTATGGGATTTGATGAGAAAGAATCATGTTTGATTTAGCCTTAGAGAGAAGGTCATGTCTTAGACAGAGGGTCATCAAAGTTGGCCATAGATTAGGATTAGAGTTGCGAGACAAAAAGTAATTAAAGTTCAACATATGTGAGAAATGAAGGGATAGGAGAGGATCTCTAAAAATTGGTAGAGTATTTAATAGAAAACTCAAAGAAGAAAAATGATCTCAGTGATGAATGAATTAGGCTATACATAACCACCATTATATAGATGCATGAAATAACAAATGATCATCACTGAATGCGAAGCCACATCAGCAACTAGCAAAACAGATAGGAAACAAATTAATTGTTATGTAACCATTGTTGTTAGGAGCTAGATCTAAAGCGTAGGATCCTAGGATCTTACGCGTTCTACACCATGAATAGTGTCAGAGCGAAGCAAAGATCTTGATACGACCTAGATCCATGGGAGCGCAGAAGCGTAGGGGCGGCGCTCCCCGTCGCGCTGGATAAAGGAGTTATTTTGGTCCATTTCGCAATTTTAACCCGTTTCTGGCCCGGTTGTAAAACCCTAGATCTGGCCCATTTTGCACCTCTTTGCCTTCGTATGCTGCTTGTTTCCTATATAGAAAAGGCTCACGCACGAGGAGGAGAAGGAACTAGCAGCAAACATGAAGATTTGAAGGCCACTTTGTTTTCTGTTCGTATTCCTCTATTAAAGCACTGTTCTCTTGTTCTGAAACTTCAATTAAATGGTTCACGTTCAGATTTCTTCTATAAATTCTTCTCATTTCAACACTTCTCAATCTCATATCTGAAACTATCCTCAATCTTCTTGAATGAATTGTTAAATTAAAATTTTAGAGACTTAGTCTTTTAGATGTTGTTAGATGATGGTGATAGGTTTTGTTTTTTAGTTTGAGACAATGGTAATTTATGTTTCAACTTGTGATTTTTTATTGAACCAATGAAATTTTTTATATTAAGGTTATTTTTTTTAATTTTATAGTACAATTTTTTGAGATCTTAAGATCCGCTTTACGATCCTACGCTTTACACTTTTTCTATACCCCAAAGATTTTAGGTGGAATCTAGAGTTTGACAACCATGTATGTAACTGCTTATCACTACTTTTATCATCATCGATGCTCAATACCCCCTCGCAAGCTGAAGGGTGGAAGATGTCCACCATTCTAACCTTGGAAATAAGAGTGTTAAACACACTAGGGCCAAATGTTTTAGTGAAAACATCTAAATCCTAACAACAGGAAGAAATTAGCAGTAGACGCGTCAAACCAGTTTGTGCCTTTTCGTGAACTAGGTGACAATTGATCAAGATATTTCATGCGTTCATGAAACACAAGATTGGTGAAAATATATAGAGCGCTTTTGTTGTCACAATAGAGAACTGACATCTTGGACGGGTGCTGAGAAAGATCACGCAGAAGGTAATACATCTATTGAAGCCCGCGATTTGTAGAAGAAAGGGCATGATACACACCTTCAGTTATTGAACATGATACGATTTGTTGTTTCTTGGACTTCCAAGTGACAAGGGAGATTCCTATGAAAAATCAATAACTAGATATAAAACGATGAGAATCAACGCATCGACCCCAATCGGCATCACTAAATCAAAGTATATGCAGATAAGTGTTGCAAGGAAAAAAATAAACCACGACTTAGGCTACGCTTAAGGTAACGCAACAAACAGAGATCAACATAGTGATGAACTTCAGTGGGTGAAGCCATAAACTGACTAAGTTGCTGAGTTGTGAAGGCAATATCTAGACGTATGGCGATAAGATATAGAAAACGACCAACCGAATGTCTGTCAGATATGAGATCAAGGAAAAGAGTGTTGGAATCCTAATGCAATCGGACATTGGGATCCAAAAGCGTGTTAACATGTTTACCACAACCAAGACCAAATATTTCTCTAGTGTGAATGTCTTGTAAGATGTAGCATTTCATCCCAAACTTGTAATCTAATAAGACACATTTTCTTGCTTTATAATCAAACTTATGATGATTAAAGGGTAAAGTAGAAGCATAGCACAAACAACCAAAAACCTCTAAAAGGCTATGACCAGGTTGTGTTCCATAAAGTACTAACATGAGGACTTGTGTCCAAGCAATCCAGAGGGAATCTTATTTATTAGAAACACTGCATATTGCATTGAGTACAATCAATAAGTTTTTGGAAGCTTAAATTGAAACATAATAGCATTACTTATGTTTATAATATGTTGGTGTCTTCTCTCCACCTACCATTTTGTGATGGGGTTGATACACAATTGTTTTGATGTATAATTCCTTTTGTATAATAAAATTAGTAATTAAGAATTATGGTCTATTATCACTTCTTATATTTTTAACACATTTACCAAACTGGTTTTCCGCCATACCAACAAAATTATGCACTCTACTAGGCACTTAAAACTAAGACTTTATCATCACAACTCAAAGATGTCTACTGCGATCATCTAAAATATTAAGAATATCTTAAACCATTTATTGAGTTAGTGGAGAAAGTTACCCAAATATCAAGGTGTATCAAATCAAAAACAGAAACAATAGTATGATTACTACTAGAAAATGACAATCTCTTTTGTCTATCCATATGGCAAATGTCACAAGGTGTTTTGCTGCCAACAGATATGTAGCTATATTGCTTATTCATTTCTAATATTCTATCATATGACAAGTGACCTAAATGCAAATTCCATAATTCAGCAGTGGAAATCATTTTTGTATGAAAACAAAGTGAAGTAATAAAAATATATGCATATCCTCATAGCTTTAATTCTTCCAGTAATAATATAGTCCGTCAATTTGTTTAGCCAAACCAATCATCTTCAAACTCCTCCTTGTATTGTACACAGTTTGATTCAAATATTAGTGACCAAGACTACTCAAGACACATCATAGAATTAGATATGAAATTGACTGCAAAATTGGGTAAGAGTAGCACATTGTCTAACACTAGGTTTGCACTCAACTATATTCTCTCAATGTAATTAGCCTCAACTGAATTTCCTTTAGGCAATTTCACATCAATATAATATACTTTGTTGTAACTTATAAACCAAGCAAAAGTATAGAAAATATGGTGTGTGGCTTTTGTGTATAGAATCCATAATGAATTAGCAAATTTTGAATATGTTGAAATATTTTTTCATGTGCAAGATGTCCATACAACTGTGTTTTAATTGTTGAGCATCTGGAATCAACAAGCATGTTCTTTTCTAGTAATGCCACTAGATTTTGATATTGATCCTTTGTGAGTGTCACTCACTTTTCTTCAGCTCTTGAGCTAGAACTAGTAGCTCTTTTTTCATCACATGGATCAACTTGTGTATAATTTGTTGCATAATTGTTGCCACGCCCAAAGTTAGGGGAAAAACCATGCTTTTTATAGCATGTTTCAATCGCACAACCTAATTTTCTGCAGTAGTTACAAATCTTACCACCCTTTCCTCGATTATAGTAGCTTCCACCATTTGCTGTATATACTAACGTTGTTGGATCATCAACAATAACAACTATAGTGGAGGTTACTCCATAGTTCATCTTTCTTTCTTGTTGAAGTATCGTAGAAAACACTTTGTTCACTTAAGGCAATGGTACCATTAAAAGAACATGTGAAGATGCCACATGATACTCACCATTCAAGACTTTCGGAAATTATATGATTTAATCTTCCAATGTGAATAATTTTGCATTTCTCATTGCCTCACAACTGCAAACAATTGGACAATAACATTGCGACATAGGTCTGTATTGCTCTAACTCCTCCCAAAGGTTCTTCAATTCTGTGAAATACTCTTAGACTATGTTATCACATTGCTTCAAATTTTCTATTTATTGATGCAACTAAGCAACTCAAATTCTATCACTGCGCATAAATTTATCGTTTAAGTCAATCGCGTTGTTTATGAACACAACACTTTCTGCAATTGAAGGGTTTGTGGAATCGGTAATCTATGAATGCACCATATTGTTGCACCTTTTGCAACATGCGTAATTCAAATCACCTACCTTTGGTATAGGCACTACGCGAAAAATGGTATTTTACAGCGCTTTTTTTAAGCCATTTACAGCGCTTTTTTTAAGCCATTTACAGCGCTTTTTCAAAAAATTAAACGTTGTAGTATCTAGCACTGTAAAAAGATACAACAGTGCTCTTTAAAATAAAAAAGCGTTGTAAATCTCTTTTAAAATCGTGCTGCTTGTTGTACTAGTTTTACGGCGTTTTTAAAAAAAAAAGTTGTAATAGGTGCATTCCTTTATTTCAGTTAGATTTCTTTCTATGATTATATCAACAATCTCCTTCATAAATCACAATATATAGTATCCGCAGTCAATATTGTTAGTTTGACAAAGGCACTATAAAATAAAATATATAAGTCAATAAATATATGTGCATTGATTGTTAATGAAATTTTAAAGGCATATATTTCAAACCTTTATTGGAATCCATATGATTTATTTAACTTTTGCTTCGACACTGTAGCACCCCTTTGAGCTCGGAAAACTTGTAAAGCACTATCAAATAAATGTGATTATTAGCATTAACAAACACATTATATATATATATATATGTGTGTGTGTGTGTGTGTGTGTGTGTAAGAAATAAATGAATAAATGAATTCAATACTTGAAGAGTGCGAAAAAATATGTAGGGTTCGTAGGGTTACAGTTTCATTTAAGAAGGAACAGCGAGAATGCGCAGAAATATAAACGGTTCATAGGACAGAGTAGGATTCGTAATGAGAAGAATAAGTAATAATGTTCGTAGGGATTATAACAAATATGGAGATGGTTTGCAATGGAGATGGTTAACAATATGGTTCGTAGGGACAGTAGGGTTCGCAACGAGAAGGATAATGAAGAGGAGAAGGACATTGAAGCGTAGTGAAGTTTATGTAATAAAGAGGAAAGTGAAGCGGTTTACTGTTATATATAAAATCTTATTACAACGCTTTTTTAAAGAGCGCTGTAAAAGAACTCCTTTTTTATTTTTTTAAAGCCTATTGCAACGCTTTTTTAAAAAGTGTTGTAAAAGACCTCCTTTTTATTTTTTAAAAGCCTATTACAGTGCTTTTTTAAAGAGCGCTGTAAAAAACCTCCTTATTTTATTTTTTAAAAGCCTATTGCAGCTCTTTTATGAAGAGCCCTATAAAAGACTTCCTTATTTTATTTTTTAAAAGCCTATTACAGCGCTTTTTTAAATAGCGCTGTAAAAGATCTTCTTATTTTATTTTTTAAAAGCCTATTACAACATTTTTTTAAAGAGCGTTGTAAAAGACCTCATTATTTTATTTTTCAAAAGCCTATTACAACGCTTTTTTAAAGAGCGCTGTAAAAGACCTCCTTATTTTATTTTTTAAAAGCCTATTACAGCGCTTTTTTAAAGAGCGCTGTAAAAGACCTCCTTATTTTATTTTTTGAAAACCTATTACAGCGCTTTTTTACAGATCTTTTAAAGCGCTGTAAAAGACCTCCCTTTTTTTTAAAGTATTTTACAGCGCTTTTCCATAAAGCACTCTAATAGGTCCTTTAATTATGTGAAAGCACAAGTCTTTTACAGCTCTTTTTTTACAGCGCTTGTCAAAAAAGCGTTGTTGTATCATCCGTTATTTTTAAAATATCATACAACAATGCTTGTATATAATAAGTGCTATAAAAGACGCACTATAAAATGTCATTTTTGGCGTAGTGAGGGATCGACCCATCCACAAACTTAAATTTAATCTTCGTCGCCATCACTCTTCACATCTTCAATGCCCACTTATGATAGTTGTCACCGTACAACGGTGGCAACACCATTACACTCATTGGATTTTCAGATGGATGCACATAGTACGGATCTAGAGATTGATCTAAATTTTTGTTTTGATTGTTAGCATTTACAGTTGTATTTCTCACCATGATTACAAAACTAAACAAAAAGTAGTGAAGAAACTTCTTGATTTGAAAAGAAAAAAAAAACCTAGATCAAAGGTAAATTGAAGAGAACAAGAAAAAATACCTAGTTCAAAGGTAAATTGAAAAAGAATGACAAATGATATATACATCACGGAAGCAGAGCGAGATTTACGCACTCTGAGAGAAATTAGTAGTATCCTAACTAAATGTGAAGCCACGTCAACAACTAGCAAAACAAAATATGATCCATAAATTCAAAGGATTATTGTAATGATTTTTATCTCACTTTTTAGTATTTAATGTTTTTTTTAGTGAAGTAGTTTTGAGGTAAATATAAATAGAGGAATTAGTAGTATGTATAAACTATAACACATTACTAAACAAACGAATTATGATATAGTATTCATAAAAGATAATCATAACAACGATATATCTTCCCTCATTACTAATTAAAAGAATTGTGGGAAACTACTTTGGTTGTGAGGTAGTGCAATATGCATATATGTCACTAATTATATAATATATCACTACTATTGAAGTATTACTACAATAGTGCATTCTTTAGCATTATTGTATCATCATAGTTATTTGGTATCTTGTAATTGTATTGGCGTTAACTTATTAGAATTGCACTGATACACTATGCTTGTACCTATGTTAAATTGTCAAGGTGTTCAAATGACATGATAGTTGTTTCTAATATTTCAGGAAGAACTAAATAAACATGTTAACGAGACTTAGACGTCTCAATCAGCTCAAACGACACAAAGTCATATGGCTTTTAAGGGTGACATGTATTTCCAAATACAAGGATAAGAAATAGAGGTTAAGATTAAGTGCAACCCTAGGATTTAGAGAACGCACTTGGGCGATGGTAATGTCAAAGACTCAAACTATTTGGTGAAATGATATTTATAATACAATATGTTTTTTTGTTGAAAAGATACTTATAATACAATATGTTTTTTGTTCCTAACAAAATTTAAGATTAAGTGCAACCCTAGGATTTAGAGAACGCACTTGGGCGATGACAATGTCAAAGACTCCTCGCTAGCTTTCAAGACATCTTTTCCTAAGGTGACAATCAACGTCTATGCATCCTCCCCCACCAGCCTCAACTTGTCCAACTCTTCTTTCAGTGACGAGACCTCCTGGTTTTTCTCTCGTAGTTCAATGTTGAGGTTACCATTCTTCCACATATGGAATTCTTGGATCATGGAATGCACTTTCTTATCTCGGTTCACCCTATCCACCTCTCCTTTGAGCCGATAATTTTCCGAAGTCACCCCACGAAGACCTTGAATTTATTCGACAAGTCAATGATCTTGGTCTCGTAGCCAATCCTCTTTGCCTCATTTTTTCTCACTTGTTCGTGAAAGTCTTCGATCACCTTAGCATGGCCTACCTCATCGTTCACCACTGTGTGAGCCAACAATATCACTCGAAACGATGTGGTTAGGTCATCTATGAGCGGTTTCTTTCAACCACTAAAGCCCAAGTTTCTTAGAATTTTTAAATTTGACAGTTGAACAACAATACTTGATCAGTTAGAACTCGACCAAACAACCAACAAGAAAGTAGAAGTTGGTTCAAGAACCCTTGGATTCGGATTGCCTACATTGGACCTTGTACGCTTACGTCGATATTAAGATACTCCAAGGAAAGCTCCTATAACTCATCAACTTCATGAGTCACCATCGTCCGTTGAGGACTCACAACGATGAGTCCTATTTTTCAAACTATATTATTTGGATGGGGGTAGTCGATATAAGGGTCGAAGAAGACCCCTTTTTCTTTCTCTTTTTCTCCCCCAACACAATCGTTCTCTTTACAGACGTTATTTTTCTTGCATACAGAAAATACCACAAATAAGTATAACAAAAACCAACCCAATAAAAAGGAATGCATATGAAAAGTCGACATTCAAAGACAAACATCGACCTCCTTTGAGAATGATACACCATAAGCTATCGGTTCCCAATGAACCTTTGCTCAATTGAAATGTTTCCATCATGTCTAACAACCTCCATCTTTACAGAACGAACGAAACAACAAAGGGCATACTGATTTGAGGCCTCAAAACACTCAGAACCTTCATTTTAGTAACCATATCCTTCATCGTCTAGTGAAAATGTCTATTAGACCAGAAGAAAAGAAATAAGGGGATAAGTATTTCCATAATATCCTCTGCCTCGTCGACGACATGAGCGATGTCGTTTTCCAGCACTTGCTCACAAACTACCACCCCACTCTAAGATCTCTCGGTCAAAGGTCAAGGAACATAGCACATATCCTTAAAACCACGAAGGAATCTATATAGGGGTGAAGAGATGATTAGGTTGCTTAATAGAAACTTAGTTCTACCTCGTGGTGTCGGCCTTCTATAGAAGACCAAAGATGGAGAAAAATGGATCCATAGTCAGGACCAAATCCATATAACCACAAGTTTGTTGAAAAGCTTTCACCTAGGCAAGATAGTTCAGGTGAATCACGAGGGGCATAGGTTGAGGTGTTGAAACACGTCTTTCTCGAAGTCGGGAAAAGGTAATCAAAATCCCATATCCCTGAATATGACCTCGTACATAAGAATAGAGATCATGAAATACTAGGTGCATATTCGTTTGTTGTCACTTGGGGCTAAAACCTCTCAATCACCCGTAACGACAACCACCTCTATGAACGTATTTTCATCATTAGTTGTTAAAGTCGACACCACTCTAAGAAATTCACAGTCCACCCAAGCGTAGCTCCCTTCATTAGACAGGAGGGTTAAGTCGTGCAAAGAAATGCTTCTTTTACCATGTCAACATGAAAGGCAGAAGAAGAAAAACATAATGAATTCAACATACAAATCCTCCCTTCAACCGCCACTCCTAAAATGAAAGGGTCAAAAGGAGTCACCATGCCAGTACACCAACACGTGGTAGAACGATAGGATCATCGACGACCACCACCGCATCAGCAACATAAAAAGGCTATAACATATGTTTACTTTAAGCAAAAACACTATGGTCCCTAAAGTTACTCCACAACGGAGGGATGAACCTCTGCTTTACCCACACAAAAAACCTCCAAAACGTCAAAGGAATAGCATGCCACCATAAATGAATAATAAAAATAATGACTTACTAAGTATAGAATAGGATCTTGAAGTCGCCAATACACATGAAATGAGAAACAGACATTTCCAACAAAGAATGAAGACCAGATAGTATATTCTTTCACAATAAGAATAGGGTAAAGGGCAACGGAGTGAAATTTTATAAGTAAAAGTCTCTCCAAAATCTGAAACAACTCCTTATATACCACCATTGATCCAACAGTGGAAATTCAAAGGTCATGAATTAACAGTTAGGATTTCACCTCGAAACAATGTGAGACAATAACAGGTACTCAAATTCCTACTCCATAGGGTTACACGTGTTAGAAGGAAAACCAAGGGGCATCATGTCATGTTATTTTGCCAACCCCATAAGTCCCTTCAATTGATAATCAATCCTATGAAATGGACAAATTTTATGTGTCGATTTGAATCTAGTTCGATAAAGAATTGACAAACACGAAACTGTTTAGGCTAGTCGTGAAGTAGAAAATGTAAATTATTGATTTTAATGTAAACTAACTCAAGATCAATATTGGTTACAAATAAAAAATCTTGAACGTTTTGGATGAGTTAAAAATGAATAAAGCAAATTATTTCTAGGTGATTAGTGAGTGTGAAATAAATAAGGATATAGATAAGGAGAACACACAATGATGTATCACGGTTCAACCAAGGTGGGCTACGTCCAGTTCTCACAATTTGTGAGTTTTTTTCACTAATGTGTTTGGCACAAGAACTTTCTTGCTTTCACATTATCTTTCTTAATCGGTTTACATAATTCACCTTTCAACCTTCAAAGGATTTTTTACTATTACCTTTCAGTCCAGAAAGGATTTTTATAATATACTTAAACTATCTAAAAAGATAGACTTGAGTTTCAAATGATGTGTATGATAAAAGGTTTTATGAATAGATTCTACTCAACACTTGTTTGAGATTAATTATTAGAAACAACTCAATGGAGAGATCATTGACTATAATAAGAGAGAGTTGGAGTTATGCTTGAGTGAAGAGTTTTTTTGCTTGAGTATTGGAATGATTGCACTATAAACTTTTGTTGTTGTTTTCACCTTGATGTTTTTTTTAGTGATAAGGAGAATGTTAGAAAAGGCTCATTATAGCAATTACTAATCTTAAGTAAAATGTATGTTCAAAGTGGGATCTAATAGACATGTGAGTTATTCAATCATGAATGTTCTTCTTCGAAACCAAAACATTCTTGATTTTGTGTTGTATGAAAAACTTGAATGAGTGATTGAGTAGTTGTTTAGTATTAGTCCTTTATCTTAGAGACATGTTGAGCTTTTTGGAAAAAGTGTAACAACAATGTACTTTTGGTCCTTGTTGTCATTCTCACAACTCATCAATCTAGAGATCGATTTGGATGTTGTTTTGCTTCTTTGGGCCTTCAACTTGAGTTTTGGGCTTGATTATAGTTTTGAGTAGTCTTCACATTATGTTAAGGTTTGTACTATGGAGAATGATTGTTTTTTATTTTGTCCTTAAAAAACTAAATAACTAGAATGATTTTGTTTACAAAACCAGACTGTTTCTTGATACAGTAGAATGATCCTTGATAAACCAGAACGATTGTTGATAAACCAGAAAGATCTTTTGATAAACTAGAATGATCCTTGATATCAATCTCTAGTTTGATTAAGACATGAATATTCTTGATTAAGACATGATCATTGAATAAATCACTCAAAAACATAAGTTAAATAGCAACATAATCGAATTGGACACCCTTCACAGCGAAAACATTATTTTATATCAATGACATGGGGGTTACTATTCCAGACTAGTCCAATCCCAATTCCATCTCTCGCGCCAACCCGACCCAACATCATAACCTATAACGGGTAGCTAGGGTTTCCAATCTTCAATGGCTAAACTTAGTCGTAACAACCCCAAGGCGAAACCTCGTCAAATCCACCGGTAGTGACCTTTATATTTGTTGTTGGTGTCCTCTTCTGCATTGGGGCTATCACTTATATAAAATGTGCATCTCGTACTCAAAAGGGTACACAATGTTCTCATCCCAATACCTCTTACTCCCCTCATATCAATACTCACTTGAGCATCAGAGAGTCTGCAGGTACCACCCCCTCAACGGATTCAAAATTTTTATATGTTTAATGAAGTCGGCCATCATCCTCTATCCAACTCGAATCAAATATCAACCCTTAAAAGATGATATGAGTGATTAAAAGTTTTCTTAAATAAATAAATGTTAGTAAATTAATTGTTAGATTAATTTTCTTAAATTTAAACCAAAAATATCTTTTTTTTATTCTTTTTGCATCCTTTAGTTTACCAGCACAACTATCTACAAAAGTAGTTGAATGTTAAAATATCATGAGAATATATATATATATATATATATATATATATATATATATATATATATATATATATATATATATATATATGTTTGAGATAGATAGTGCGACCCGTGGGGCATAGTGTAATTGAGGAGAATTTTGGAATGGCATACATTGAAGAGAGACACGCTTCACTGCTCACCTCTATTGTTTTCCTCTATTTTTCATACTTCATTTTCTATCTTCAACTTCAAACAAAAATTTTTTTCAAAAAAAAAAAAACTCCAACCTAATATAAGCCACGTGATCATTTCGAAGACTTGTTGCCGCATTCAAGTTCTTTTGTCTATGTATTTTTGCCATTGATGAGTTTTATAAAATAATTTATATGTATCGACTTGTTTAAACATTGTACGCATATAAAACAATAATAACACTCTTGTTAAATTTATCTAAGTCAAATATCCATGCATTCGCCGACACAACAAATATAAAATAAAATATATTGATGTTTAAAATAAAATATATTGATTTGTGAGTGATATGAGTAATATTACATAAATTAATGAATTTTAAAAATATTTAATATTGTAACACTCTAAATTTTATAATAAATTATTTTATTAATAAAATATTATTTTAAATAATTATTAATGTTAAAATTATTTTAAAAGATATGTTGATAATTTTTATGATTAGTTTTCGTTATATGGGTACTTTAGATGACGTGCTACTTTATATATAGTAGATTAAATGAGTAATCTAAATAACAAACAATATATTTTATATATTTTTTTAAAATAATATTTTAGTGTAATATTTTAAAGAATAAGATTTTTGGCGATTTTACGCGTATATAATTATTGTAATGTTTTATGATGCATTTGATTGATGTTAAATGTACACGTAGTTATATTACAATTATTTATAAAAAAAAATTGTTTTAAGTTATTTTTTATTTAGTTTATAAAATAATTATCTTGAGATAGCAGTAATATTGTTTTTGATTTTTTTGATTTTATATTTATTTTAAATTAGTAACTAATGTAAAATGTTGATGTTATATTTATTTATTTTATAATTTTAAATATTTTCTAACGATGATAGTAATTTAATTTAAGTATTTAGAAAAATAAATATAATTACACTGATAAATTTGAATATGAGAGTTTTGGTCATTAATATATTTAAAAGATTAATTATTTTATTTTATAAAATATTGATTTTGAAATATTAATAATGTTTTATTGATGAAGTTGTGTTTTTTAAAAAATAAAATAAAAATAGTAGTAGTAAAACATAAAAGGAGACTAATGAGCTTGATCCATGTGTGTAAATGATTTAAATCCCTAATTATCTTAATAATTTAAAATAAAAGAAATAAGAGAGGGAGTTCGAGCCAGTAGTCTAAAACCATGAGGAAACCAACAACAACCTATCGTTAAACACTAGTGGTGATCAATAACTATTCAAGAAAACTTTCTCTATTTTCGTTCAAATTTGAGTATGTTGTTTTAGTTTCGTTTACTCATAATTTATCGAGTTAGATTGATTGAAGGACAAAGAGTCAAAAACACAAATATTGTTTGCTTGTGGAATCATATTCTTGTGTGAAAGCATCGAAATAAGGTAAGGGGTGAGAGAACGTTTGAATTTATGAGTATAGTATATTGTGAGATGAATGGAAAAATCGTATTTTCCAACGATTCATCTGCAGTTCACTACGTACGGCAGTAGCCATTTGAGTGATAAATTAATTAATATGCAAAATGGAAATTATAAGACTAAAATGTGGAATAGAAATACTTATAAGTGTTGATTTATTCATTAAATGTGTGGTATTTCCATTTTAGATTCCTTGTAGGATTGGAGTGATGATGATCATCACTTAGCCTTGCCACCCAACATATCTAATTCCCTAATTCAAATACCTTGAACTGCAAAGTTTCTGATCCTCCAAGCCAATCTTCTCAAATAGCCTGACAACCCCAGACTTTTGAGGAACTAACCACTTTGACCCTACAAGCCAAGTCTTCTCCTAAAAACTTGAGAACCGCAAATTGAAGAAGGAGCTAAACCACTATTCGATTGGATAAAAAGGATTAGAACTTTAAGTGTTTGCTTTTAACAAAGCTAATAATAATAATAACTCTAACACTCTAAGAAAAGAACACTCAAAAAATATTTCTAACTTGAACAAGTTTTTCTCTCTTTGAACTCTAAGATGAATTGAGAATTTTGAGCTTGAGTTCTTCTACTTTTTTTCTTTTGTTTTTTGATGTTTTTCTTCTTTAGCATTGAGTATCTATTTATAGTTCAAGTTTGGGCTTCAATTTAGTCTTTGTTTGAATTTGAATTGTATCTTGCTTAGATTGAGTTTTTAAATTCTTCAGATTGATTATGTTCCTATTTTGTGTAGATAAATCTTGATCAAATCTTCTTCAAAACTTGATCAAATCTTCTTCAAATGTTGATCAAATCTTCTTTAAGTATTCTTCAAATCTTGACTATATCTTCTTTTTAAGTTGGTCAAATATTATTTATCTAAAATCAAATCTTATTTTAGATTTTCTTCAAATACCTAAATCTTCGTTCATACTCTTTGAAGTCAAATATGTTGTTCTCATAAAATACTTTTGTTATGATCAAAACTCTAAGTATAAAATCAACTTGATTCCAACAGCATAACACCCAATATTATAGAGAGTTTGTTGCATTTTAGGAGTATGATTACTATTATGCTTGTACAATAAATTATGACATATTTTTGTATTGGGTACGAGGGAATCGAAATCCTAGAGCAAACCTTACTTGTTAGATAGAAAAATAAGAATAAGATTGTTTCACTCAAATTATCTTGAAGAATTTAAATTCGATAAACACGTATAGTCTCTTTTAGCAAATATAGTGGGAACCCCGTATTAGATTGGGCCCTTCCATTTCTAAGTATCAATCTAGGAAATGCATATGCTTCAATGTGATGAAAGTTTGCGATTAAGGATTTTGCAAACCAAAAAACATGAAATCGTCAACTATAAAAAGGTCATCAACTCAAGTTTTTTTCACAATTTCTTTCTCCCCACGTAGTGAATTTGTAAGACCTAATACCAAGCATCTAGAATTTAGCATTACAATACATACATCTTAATAATGTAGAGGCAAGTAAGAAAAATAAACAATAAGAATCAAATTTAAACAATTGTACTACATATAGAATTATAGTTTACAACTGTTTGAAACTGATTCTTAAGGTACAATGGATCAACCAAGTTTCTGAGTTTAACCTTTACATAAACTTAATACATCATGCCCTACTACATCATGAACCATAATGAAGAAAAACCAAATTAGTCTTCCAACATCAAGTTGCTCCAGAACTACATTCAAGTGCTAAACTTTAAAATAAACAAGGTGTGAAAATAATTTTCAGTGAGTTCAAAAATAAGGAGAAGGACAGTAAAAATATTCCTCTCAAAGAGGCTTAGAAAAAAGACATTAAATAATATGTCGTTTATGCAATGAAACTCTTCCATAAAACTGTGACAATTGACACTAGATTCTGATTTAGAAATCCTTGAAATACACAGATAAAACTTTTCCTTAGATTACAGAAAAGTTTTCTAATTGTTTTAATGTCAGTCACCAAAACAATTGAACATGAATGGTAAAGTTGGTTTGGCCACAACCCCAACCATCATTTCAACTATTCTTCCTTTACTGGTTGTTTCATGCTGGAAACAACCTCATCTAATGTCCCACCATGACTTAGGCCATAAATTTATAAAAATGAGATGCATTATGAGATGTTATGTCATGCATAAATTTTGTTCACAACAGATTAAAAAGCACAACTTAACACATAAAATAAATTCCACGTCCCTGATTCAAAATTAGAACCATAGGCAAAAACTAGACCAGAGGTAAACAGAACAATACGAGGAAAAATGATGCAAACACTTTACTAGAGACAAAACTTAGTTTTGCATACGCATTAGAGGCAACAATCTTCATGCATAAATTGATTTTAAAACAAAATATAATCAGAGTTTACAACAAGCATGTCATTAAACATCATTTAAATGCAATTTATGAAAATTCTCTATATGCTTAATCATTCATTTTTCTCACTCATTCCTACTAATTTCTTTTATTTGCTTTTTCCCAAATAAATTCAGAATTTATCGGGAAAACCGGAAAATGGTTTTATCCCCAATCTCTCATGATAAAAAAAAAAAAAAAACATAATGTAAAGAACTCATAGGTTTAGAATAAGGAGGGATGAGTTCTTCCTTGCCTTACCAAGCTGGTTGGAATTAAAAAAAAAAAATAGAGGGACGATTTGGACATGCAATAGGGGAAAATAGTTTTCAAGAGTCTTAGGAACCCTTTGGGGCTGAAATGAAATGGAAGGTTTGGAGTTGAAATGAACACTAACAATGGAGAAAGTTTTGGGGTTGCGCACGGGAAGAAGAAGAAAGTTTAGGAAAATTGAAGGATTTTTTTGGGATTGACATTAAGGAAGGAATGTGGAGGAAATTTCCTTCCTTACCTTTTGAATTTATTCCAATATTACATTTTTTCCCCTTCCTTAATTAATTAATTTTTGAACCATTTCCAACATTTCTGATTTAATAATTCCACAAATTAAACTCTAGATTAATGTAATTACTTTTATTAGTTGGGTTATTACATCTTTTCCACTTAACAAAAATTTTAACCTAAAATTAAGGGAATTACCTATTGGAAAAGGTAAGGATACTCCCTTTACATGTCTGCCCCTGCTTCCCATGTTGCATCCTCTGTAGAAGATTTTTTTGAAAAAACCTTCCCCTTGGAAATTTTTTTTGCTTCTCAATGTCTTTACAGTTTTATCTTTAGGTTGGACTAGCATTTGATCATAAGTGGGGTTTGACTTGAATTGGATAGACTTATGACTCAAAATTTGATTAGGATTAGGAATGTATTTCTTTAACTATGAGACATAAAAGACATTGTGTAAATTGGATGGCAAAGCTATTTTGTATGCAGAGGTAGCTATCCTTTGCAAAATTTGAAATGGTCCAACAAAACGAGGAAATAGTTTTTTTTTATCTTTAGTACTCTTCCAATGCCAATAGTGAGGGTAACCCTAAAAAAACATTATCCCCTTCCTCAAACTCCAAGGATCCACTGTCACTCCTACCTTATCTAGGTTAATTATTCTTTTAACCTCTTCTTCCAGCTACCCATTAGAGATCTTCTAGTATTCTCAATAATGATGGAAAAACCTTTTATGTTGTTAAGAAACCAAGTATTTAACTATCCCTTCAGTCTTACCCTTATCACAAAGAGGAAGTCACTATTAGGTCAATTAAGACACCAAGTTGTCCCATTGGTGAAACTTAAGTAATTAATCATAATTATTTATAAATATGCATATAAATTTGAGTCAATCAAATAAAAAGGAACATATGCATATAACATACGAAAACATAAATATTTTATAAGTTACTACCACGTGGTTAAGTGAGACACATATATAAAAAAAACTAAAACATGATCCAAGGAACCACAAACAAAAAGACGAATTAAATACTAACTATACACTATATATACATATCATGTTCATCATGCTGCCATTACATTCTTGTATAAGATAGAACCCTAAAGGGTAACAGGCCAAAATGAAGAAACCCTTAACCCAAAAAATTGGGTCAAAACCAACCGACCAATTCGTTATTTTCCACGTTCCAAGCCTAACCATTGGTATATTTCATTAAACAGTTGACACTAAGTACTTTTAGTGTCGTCCACCTATCTTCTTCCCAAGTTATCTAGCGTGCGACCCTTGTGGATGGCACGACGAAAAGTCCATATATCATGGAATAATAGTACATGAGTGATGCAAATGTGTTCGTCAATATTACTTTGATGCGTCAAGGACTAATGAAGATGTAGGATACTAATCAATGTATGTTGCCATTGAACCCTATGTGTCAAAGCTCAAGTGTCCCTTCGCCTACCTCGCCATGGTACTGAATCTCAAGGTCGACCCATTGGGCTTGGCATGGTGCCCTAGGAAAGTGTGGTGGAATAAAGCTTATCATCTACAACACAATAAAATATTTCATATATACAAGAAATTAGGGACTAAGATTTGCGTACATGTATAAAAGTGGAGATGAGAAATAAAATAGGGATATATATATATATTACACACAAGTATTCAAATAATCACACCATCTTTAAAGTAATCTTTCATATCATGTTCTAACTATTTCAATGCAATCTTGAGCTATATGCTAACTTAGGACACCAAACACTTTAAATATACAACCCAAATAATAGTCAAGCATCATGTGACCATATGCCACCAACGTCCCCTACATAAAAAGCATAAGCCAGTTGACTTCTCATATGATCAAAATGTTATAAATAGATTGTCTCTAAGGAAAATAAGTCAAGATTGCAATCTTGCCTTGCATGCAGTGAAATCAACTTCTTGTGCCCATACACACGACACTAGAATTAACAATCCTCGAAGGTTTGTGTGCTCACTAAAGTCATGTCCAATCCCACCCTAGACACTACCGTATTCATATCATGTTATACTTTCCAACAATTACCTATGTTGTGTCATGTTTCCATATTTACCATTGACCTTTTTTTATTTCAACCACACCATAACTTATCTAATGAAATCATCCATGATTTAATCTTATGATAAGATCAAGCCATCATCCCAAATCTAACAATCAGAAATATATAAGTATCACATAACACATTCAAACAATTAGGGCAAACAACACATACAAACAAATAAGAATTAAATCTCCCAAATAATATTGATATAAGGATAAGCAACATAAGGCTAGTATAACCTGAAAAGGTACTAATGATAATCATCTTTCTTTAAATGTTTACGTCTAGTAGGGATTAAGTCTCCATGTATATATATATATATATATATTTTAAATTATTTTATAAAAATAAAATAAGAATAAGAATTAAATCTCCCAAATAATATTGATATAAGGATAAGCAACATAAGGCTAGTATAACCTGAAAAGGTACTAATGATAATCATCTTTCTTTAAATGTTTACGTCTAGTAGGGATTAAGTCTCCATGTATATATATATATATATATTTTAAATTATTTTATACTAATTATTCTAATGTATAGAATATATTTCTAACACATTTGATTGAATTAAAAAAACTTGAAAAGTTGAATAAATGTAGGAATAGATAATGCCATTCTCTGACATGTTAAACCTAAATATTTTAATAGTAGCAAGGCGACAAAACAATATAGCATATGTGAACCTATGTTGTTATTATATCATAGGTATTCATGTATGAATTGTACTTGAAAAAGTTTTTCATTTGCAAGTCAAGGGTATACGGATTGGGATGTTGTTTGGAATCTCAAACTTTCATCACATAACACATAAAAATTTGAATTTTCTTACATATATTATTAAAATTAAAACTTTCAACACATACAACATAAAACTTACATTTTCTTTACATATAGCACACATTTGCAGAAATTAAATCATAAAACACCTTATGAAAGTTTATAATCCATATGGTAATCCTACAAAGCTCTAATTTGTCATATTAATTCAATTATTAGTAAATAGGACTACCATTGTGCATAGCAGTCCCCGAGGGAATTGTTGAGAAATACGGTTTTCTCATTCATCGCATTTTATAATATACTTATGAATTCAAAGTATCTCCCACTTTTTATCGTATTTCAACGCTTTCACAAGCTTCTTTGAGTTCACAATAGAAAATCATTTGTTCATGTGTATCATCTTCCTCCGACCAATCCAACTCGATAATTTATGGGTCAACATCATAAATAAAATATGAAAACACACTATAAAAGTTCAATTTCAAAATTGGGTCAAACAATTTATCCCAAATCAAAAAGCTAATTCGTAGATAACGTAGCCATTGTTTACATGGTCATTTTGGCATTGGTTTCACTCAAATTTGATTTATGGTGAAGAAGAATAGTATAAAATAATGAATTTCACAATAGAGAAGTTGATGATTTTATCCAGAAATTAGGATAGCTAATATTCTAAAAAAATATATTAAATTTATAAATTTCTCGACAAAAGTATCATACTAAAAGTTGAACAAAAAACCGATAAATTTTTTTGGATAATCATCTATCAACGAAACCAATTTTTCATTTGTACCGAAGCACTACTCTTCATCTGTGGTTCATTTGTGCTCAGCTGCTATGTTATAGTCTTTGTGCTTAATAATTAGGGATTGATTTTTTTTTTGTAAGATTTAAATATATGATTAGTCCTACAATTATGTGTATTTTTTATTTTAGTCTTTGTAAATATTTTTATTTTATTATGGTCTTTCCACTTTTATTTTAGTATCTGTCAAATTAATTTTTATTGAAACGAATTCCTGCAATATATATAATATTTGATTTTAGTTTCTCAATTATTATAGATATAAGAAATTGCAAGGATGAATTTCAATTAAAAAAAAATTACAGAAACTAAAATCAAATAACAAAAACAAAAATAAAATAAAATATTTACAAAAATAAAAATCAAATAAAATAACTTACGTAAACAAAAACTATAAAATACATGTTTGCATAAATCAATTATGTATTTAAGTCTTTTTTTTAATCTTGATTTTTTTATTTAATTGTCATGTCACATGGCGGAGTCCATTGACCAAGTCTTCCATCCTTATATTTTTATTCCTTCTTATCAAATTAAGGATATAACCAACATATTAGTTTCCCAAATATACTCGTATTAAAATACTCACTTTTAGAAGATATATAGAATAAAAAAGTAGAAACAATGTTCTCATAAAATTCTTATTTTTAATTTGATATTTTAATTTATAGAAGATCTTCATAATTCGATGATAGAGAAGAATCATGTAAAAATTTACATTCAAGAGATTTTATGAATAGTTTGACATATCAAAATCAAAATGTTATTACCACTAATGATAATATACATCCTATAATTGTTTATGATTTAAAGATTTTACAGAATTTATTAAAATAAAAAAGATGTTAATCATTTGCAAATAATCATTTACTTCCAGTAAAAAAAATTTATAGAGATGATTTTCAAATATATAAGAAAATTATAATATATAACTTTTGTCGAAGGGTTAAAAAACCTGCATAATTTCAATAACATTTTTTTTTACTAATTCAAAGTTTTTGTTTTTAAAAAAAAAAAAAACTTTATAAAAAAAATTTATAAAAATAT
>JBBPBT010000623.1:7823618-7869608 GCA_037974875.1 Cicer bijugum
TGGGTTTTGTTTAAAATTTTTTATGAATTTTTTGAAATTTTACAAAAAATAAGAATAACATTGTTGATATTTTAAAACATAAAAGATCAAATTGTCACTTATAATTAAAATAAAGAACCAAATTAGGAAGAAAAAAAAAAGATAAAGGACTAAAACGTTAATTGAAAGTAATTTAAGGGACCACGAGTGGTATTTAGCCTATAAAATATATCCTCTTGCTTTTTTTCCCAACAAAAAAAAAAACTAAAGTTGAAATTATTTAAAAGTTTATAAAAAAAAAATTAGAATATAAGGTTGACTTGCGGTTGAGTGAGGCAATTAGGAAATATAAAAAGGGTCGAAGGATTTGGTTTCCACCATCAACAAAAACTAATGATGTGATATAGATTGAGTTGGTCGACTAAATTTATAGTTGAAGCCACAGTTGATTGTGAATTTTTCATGTGGGGATACTTGCAAACACTCTAATGCTTAAGTTAGAGTTGAGAAGTGAAATGAAAGTGTTTATCTCTTGAATTTCCAACTAACACATGGATCACTACCAATAACACCCAGTTAAATATAAGTCTATGTTTCATGCAACTTGAACTAGCACATTTCAATTTTCTTTTTTACTTTGATAGCTATCTATCTCTTTTCCAAGATATGTTGTTCTTCCTATATGCTTACAACTTGAACTAGTACATTTCAATTTTCTTTTTACTTTGATGACTCTCTGTCTCAATCCCAAGATATGTTGTTCTTCCTATATGCTTACATTTTGCAATTTAGCATGTATAAACTTGATCGTGAGGTCATTTATTTTTGTATGAGGAAAAAATGTAGTATTTTGAGGGTATGCAATAAGGTAGTCGTCATTTTATTGGTGTAAGGTAAAAGTGAAAATACGACAAGGGGGTTGAATTGTGTTTGACAAAGTTGATAATTTTTTGCTAATTTGATGAAGACTAGTTGGTTTTTATGAATTACTTGAATAAGAAGCAATTAGATTTAGAGATAGCAAACAATTAAAACATAAATAATTTGACACATAAATTTATTCTGGTTCACCACTAACATGGTTACATTCAGTGCCCTCATTCAAAAGGCTTTAATCCATTAATTCAATTACCTTGAATTACAAAACACTTGACTCTCCAAGTCGGTTTTCCCAAATAGCATAACAACCCCAGACTTTTGAGGAACTAACCACCTTGATTCTACAAGCCAAGTCTTCTCCTAACAACTTGACAACCCCCAAATTGAAGAAGGAACTAAACCCCGATACAAAATATTGAAACATGAGTAGTTGCTTCTGACAAAGATGATAATAATAATAACTCTCACACTCTAAGAAAAGAACACTCAGAAAATATTTCTACTTGAATAAATATTTCTCTCTTTGAACTCTAAGACTACTCTTTTATGTTTTTCGATGATTTTCTTATTCAGCCTTGAGTATCTATTTATAGTTAAAATTTGATCTTCAATTTAAACCTTGTTTAATTCTAACTTGCATTTTGTTCAAATTGTGTGTGTAAATACTTTAAATTGATTATGTTCCTATTTTGTTTAGATTGAGATTGTAAATTCTTCAGATTGATTATGTTCGTATTTTGTTTAGATTGCATTTATAAATTATTTAGATTAATTATGTTCATATTTTGTTGTATATAAATCTTGATCAAAACTTCTACAAATCATGACCATATCTTCTTTCATACTCTTTGAAGTCAAATATATAGTTCTCATAAAATAATTTTGTTATCATAAAAACTTTGAGTATAAAATCAAATTGGTTCCAACAAAATGCTCGTCATTTATCTGGGTTTCCTATTCCGGTGTGATAGTGCTAGAGACGTTTCTTCACCATTTCACTTGAATGAAGATGTATGGGTGAATTACGTTATTGGGGATTCATTTATTCCCATGCTTTTCAAGTTGGCATGGTGAAGAAGAGCTCTCACGAGATAGTATTTTCCCCAATATAGGATAAGCATGAAGGGGTCATTGAGGAGCCTTTAGGCACAATCTCCATTTATTTTGAAGGATGAGGGTGAGTATCCATATAAAAGAATATGCAAGATTGATGACTATTTGGAGATAGGTATCCATATGAAAACGCAAAGAGTATGTATTTCATATTCGATGATAACTATCCCAATGTATGGAGTAGGATTCGAACAAATGGGGTCTTGTCCTGCATTCACATATTTTTGAGAGGTTTGTATCGAACCACCTAGAATTGGCTCCATCCCAACTTCACTTGAATTCAGTTGTGATCATATTTGGGGGGAATCACGATAACTTCTTTAGTCTTTATTTTCTTTGGGTTATTGTGGAACCAAGATAAAGTGGTGCGAGGACAAAGCTGGGTGTATTTTAAAGAATGACACAAAGTGGACTTTTGCTCTACTCATTGGTTCCCTTCGCGTGTTTAAGGATATGTATTATGCTATTTGTATGAAAACTACATAAACTATTTTTTGTTTTGCTTTGACCAATTATGTTTACAATGGGGAGGGTAATCGTATTAATAAAGAGGATGGGGAACCAAAATTCATAAGAGTTGTCAACTAGTTTGTCTAAGTTGGGGAAGGGGTGGGAATCTTTAGGGTGTGTCTTATCGACATATATCTCCATTTATTATTAGATTCATTTACAAGTACAACATTAGAAAGCCAAGTTGTATACTTAGCTTAAAAAATGAAATGACTTTCAATAAGCAATAAGTTGTGGAGGAATTTCTCGGCATTTCATTTTTTTTCTAAAGATTACTTTTATCAATAATGAGCTATCCAATATGTCGATGAACCCATGGCCAATTAATAGCATGTGACTTCTAAGTCAATACCTAGCATCTCATCAGCAATACGAGAGAAGAGGTCAATGTTTTCTTCCTAGCATGTGGCTCACTACTTCCTCACGACTGCAAGGTTCAATTTTGACATACTTATTTGGATCTTCCTTAAGTGGAACTCATATAAGCTCTCCATTCGAGATTGTCCTTATCGTATGAATTTCTTCTAGAACTTGTCCAATATGGAAATATTCAAATCGAGCGTAATGGTTGTCAAATCAAAGGATTTCTCCCACCATTTGGAGGACTTGTGATAGGAATTAAAGAGAATGAAGCGACACATACTCAAGAAGAAACCTGTCAAGTGAACTTTTAGAATATCTCCTGGTAATATCCTTGTAATTTTAGTTCATCACTAGGGGATTGAGGTAGATAAAATAAAGCAAAGACTATCTTGGAAGCCAAACCCCTAAGAAATAAGAAAGAACTGCAAAGTCAAATTGGGAAATTCAATTTTCTAAGAAAATTTATTTCAAACTCAACTGGAAAGCTCAATGATTTTCCTCCAATGTTGAGGTTGAAATATTTAAAAGAAATTGTATAGGGGAAGGCTCAACAAAAATTCTTCGATCAAATAAACGAAGCTCTAGCTTGGGAGCTATGTTTATTGGGGATAAAATGGTGTCCTTTACACAACAATTTGGAATTAAGCTCATTCAACCATCCCTGTACTATGCATAGAATAATGGTCAAGTTGAGACTTCTAATCGAATCATTATTGATTTGATTAAGAAAAATATTGAAGACAAACCTAGGAATTGGCATGTGTTAGAACCAAGTTCATTTGAAGAACTATAACCCTTACTTATTTTGATGATAGCAAAATTATTTTGTTGAAACAATTTAAAGCACTATTGTTCTATTTTAGTGTCAAGTTTCTAAATTAGGTTATTCTATATGAGTTCACACTACATCATCTGATATTTTGGTCCATGTTCAAGAATACCAAGACTCCACTATATTCTTCACATTCTAAGTCCGATGAACGCGCTCTAAAATGCGTCTTTGGTGACTCTATCTAATAAAATCAATTTTCTAATTTTTCCGACTCTGATAATCATAACAAGTATGTGATATATTTTCCTTTGATAACCTTGACAAACAAGTGATTGTATGCCTCTGATAATCACATCAAGCAACTGATCATTTGACTTTGTTTAATAGTTTATGCTCTGATGAAAGTCAACGCTATGAAAAGACAACACTCTGAAGAAGACAAAGCTTTTGTGCATCCTCTACTAAACACCTTGAATTCATATCTATTTGAAATTCTATGCGACATACTCTGATCATAATATCCTCTGCTATTTTTTTTTCTTCATATCAAGATTCGCATAAACAATTTCAAGGATATCTTTGACACAGTTTAATGGCAAATCAATCTCAGAAGATTTGATACAAAACTTCACGATACATGTTGATTTCTTGCAATCAGGATTACTAGCAAAAACCCCAAAAATCTATATTAAATGACGTGCAACCTTTATTGAAAAATATAAGCAATAATGCACCACAATAAGCACAATAGAGTCATATATGTACTCTTGCTCTTAACCTTTTGTCTTGGCTAAGTGTTGAGAAATGTTTTATGAAAGTACAACTTCGTAAACATCCTCTTGTGAGAGTTATTAAAAAAAACCCTTAAACATGTTCTTTTGTAACCTAGCCTAGTAGTGGTTGCATCCCTCAACAACTCGACTGCACTAAGCTAGAAGGTGAAAAGACTTGAACAAAGTTAGTTTGTTTATTAGGTGTTCAGTGAAAATGTAATTCAGTTGGTGAATTAGTGGATTAAATCCTTTAGGTTGAAGGGATTTGATATAGCTACCGTGACGTTTAGTTTTTCTATTTATTAGCTTTATTTTCATCATTTTATTTTAGCCTTGTTAAAACTATTTAAAATAAAACACATTTCAGGGCTATTAAAAATTCCAAAATCAATGCTACAAGTTTTACTCCTTATCATCAAACATATGGAAAACATGTGGTTTTTCCACATGACGTGAATATGCCTTCACTTAATATAGCCATAAAAACTTATCCAAGTATAGATGAGTATCAACAAGATATGTTGATAGAATTAGATTATGTGGATGATGATCGACTCATAGCCTTAAATAGAATCGAATTATCTAAACCAAAAAAGGGGTTAAGGCTTATAACAAATGAGTCAAAGTTAAAAGATTCATTGAAGGGGATCTAGTTTAGGAAATCATGGATATCTTTAGTACATTTATATGGATGTCAGTGTATTGTGATATCTTTTTATTGCTAAGGAGACCCTCAACCAAGTCACTCAATAGGGGATCATTATTGATTGAGTTAGCTGAGGTTGCCGAAGATTTTGGTTCAATTCACTTGGAATGCTTTTTAGAAAGAGTACTTCAATGTATCAAAAACAATTCTTCCTCAACCTCTTCCATCGTCTCCTTTTTCTATATTGCTTCTTCATCGTCATTGTCATCAGAACAAGGAAAAAAAATTTGTTTTCAAATTCTCTAATTTAAAAAAGAAGAGTTTGTTTTTATTGCTCGACCATTAACCAAAGAATGAATCAAAAGCCAAGGGACAAGTAGCGAAGCATACCTAGATAAATGTATTATGTTTTCTCTCATTCAAGAGAGAAAGGTTGAAATTTCCTCTACGAATAGGATGAGCATGGTTAAGAGGATATGAATATTTTGAGGAAGACCAAATTTCTTGGCCACATAGTTGGGGTAATAGACCTCAGTTGAGACCTTGTTGTTCCTAAAATTAGGCTTCAAACCACATAATAGAAACCCATTAGTTATCACTTTGAAACAATGCAAGTCTAAGTCTCCTTGGGTTAAGGAAAGTTCTTGGATAATGGATATATAGCTAATCTAGTTGGGACCCAATTTCCTAACCATGACATGGACCCATTCGTAGGTGGAGTGGTCCATTTTGAAAAGTGATTATGCTACCTCAAAATAGTCAATAGGGGCAAGCAAAAGAATTGTTCTCTGGTACCCTATTGCCTAAGTTATTGTATTAGTTGTGGGAATTGTTGCCCAAATAAGGACAACCCACAATTTCAAACACAATCACAAGAAGATAGTCGATTGAAGCAGTTACAACACGATCTTGAGTTGGCCAAAGGTCGTTGTTGATAGGATTTAAGTTGTAATATTCAATCTATAAATACTCTTTATAGTAATCATTTCAAGACATCATCAATCAATCAAAATCTTTAGGGTATTATACCATTCACAGAGGGGTGTGGACTCATTGTCCACGTGAAATCATTGTTCAAGGATCCTAACATATCCAAATGTGAAGTACCTCCTAGTCAAGCCAACTCAATAATCCCTACAAGGATATGGGAGTCCCATCAGACAAACCATTGGTGAACCCAACACTATGGAAACCATGCACAACTATGAATGCATGAACATACTCCGAGTCTCAAACACAATTATCATATTAATGCAATTCTTTCAAGACACTTCTTTTAAAGCTCGTCCAACACTAATAATTTCACCATAATTCATACGATATATATACTATCATTTATCACAAATTCATAACTACTCATCAATAACATGTTTAATACATACAAAATAAGCATGTATAAAAAATTTAACGTCAACAACAATCAATACATACATATAGTCATGTACAAACATTATTCACAATGCATGGATTCAATTAAGCACATAGGGCTACACACGTTGACCTACATATACATTTATGATGTTCGAACATCTAAATATACCTTACATGTAATCAACTAAAAAATTGGGAGTCATTACCTTGCAAGTTTTCTGTTATAGCAATCCATAATCATCTTAAGTTAGAAATGAGATTCTTAGTACTTCCTGACTTAGTCCAAGTTTGGCTACCCTTCCCAAAAAGTCCTATGTTTTGCTTCTTCCTAACTAAACATTTAGGTGTTTGATTTGCTGGAAAAAATAAAAGATTGGACAACACAACTTTAGTTGTACTGCGTTTGATTTCAAAATTGGTTAGGGGATTGAACAAAGGGAGAGGTGAGAGACTAGACAATTTTAGATCATTAAAGAAATTTTAGACCATATAATCAATTTTTTTATCAATTTTTATTTATATTTAAAGACAGAGGGAATAATTTATAATCTTCCTTTTCAATCCATGATTTTTCATCTAAAGTTCTAATTGAAAATCTTTTAAGCAAGGAATTCAAGTATATGTCTAGTTAGACAATACAATGATGAAAACAAAATATTAATTTAAGGTAAAAAATAATAAGTATCTCTGTTAATCAATTAAATATAGATACATATTTAGAAGTAGAGTGTTTATTTTTTGAAAATTTAAAATTTGTATTGATTCAATCTAAACTTTTTAGTATTTTGATTCTTTTAACGTGTATTTATATTGTATTATTTTCAATAAAATATATAAAATACAAAAAACAGAAAACTGATATATTTTTTTTATCAAAAAATTGACATATTTAAATTTAATTTTTTTACTCAGTAATTTATTAACAAGATCTTAAAACGATGAGTAAAAAAAATAATCTTAGAACTATTTTCAATATTTTATGAAAAATGAATTATTTATTATAAAAGTGTTCGGTCGAACCTATTCTTTTTTATTTAATAAAAAAGAAAAAGTCAAAAAAAGTTGAGTCAGCGAGGAGGCATGCACAAAAAAAAAAATAGAAACAACTAATCCTTCTCTTAAATAGTCAACACGTGTCTATACCGGCTGTAGCCGGTAACCGGTAAACATGGAACCTTTTGTGGGCCCAATAGCCACCAGCTCTGTCAAATTTTGCACAACCCAATAACACAACACAAGTACTACACAATTTTGGAAAAGAAAAAAAAACATTAAAAAAAAAGGAACAAAGAACAAAGTTGAATTAATTAATTAATTAATCAACGAATTAGTAGTAATTAAATAAAATATTAATCATAAGAAATGAAGGTAATGTTAAATTATAAATTAGGATATGATCTAAGGAAGATAAGGCCATGAGAGGGGTCCTCTAAGAGATTTTGCTCCAAACCATTTCTTTCATTTGATTTGCAGAACCAATCTCAACAAAAAAAAAAAAAACCAATCACACCTTCTAAGAGTTGTGTTTGTTTTTGGAGAGAGAAATAGGGTCTCTCTCTATGTGTATGTGAAAGGGTAACATGCAAAACAGTGACTTTGAGGTAGAGAGTTGAAGATTGTTGTTGTTCAATTTTGCATACGTTGTCCGTCAACTACTTTTGATGTTTTGCTTCTCATCTTACTTGTAAGTTTCTGACATCATTCTCTCTCTCTCTCTCTCTCTCTCTCTCCAGCTTTATCATGAATTGTTTGCTATGTTGTTGGATATAGGTAAAGAAAGTAGATTTTTTTAGATCTAATTATATGAGATCTAATTTAATTTAGCTCTTTTGATTAATGGTGGATATATTCATTAATGGGTTTTGGTCAAAATTTAATTTTTTTTTTCTTAGTTTCTATATTGGAATGCTGGATTCATTTTGATTCCTTGAACTGGTTTTGTTCAATTGACTTTTTTCCAATTTTGTTTCACTGCGTTTTGATTTCTGGGATCTCTATGAGTGAATTGGGTTTTACAAGAGTTTTTCTTTTTTTTTTTCATAAGCCAATTTGCTTCTGTTCATGAAAAAAAGTGATTTTGAATTGATTCCGATCTATGATCGAGTTTTTTTGTTGTGTTTAAATTTATGGGCCTTTGAATTTTAAAGAATAATTTATGTTTCTGAGAAGAAGGGTTAAAATAGAAAATAAATTTGAGACTTGTTGTGAATTGAATTGAATTTGATTTGATTAATTCTGTTTCAACAGGCTCTGCTGAGATTGTTCAATATCTGTGCTCTTGATTGAAGATTAAGTGCTTCTTGTAGTTGTTGCTGCTGCTGTAAAGACTATGTTGGAGGGTCGTTCCTGCGTGGTTCCAAGGTTGTTTTCGAGTTCTTGTCAGGCAGAGAATAATTGGTCTTTCATGAATTACATGCCGGATTTGGACATAAAAAATGGAAAGCGCCCTTTAGGTATCGATGACGAAGATGAACCGCAGTCAAGGAAGGTTAACAGGAGATTGGATTCTTGTTATGAAGATGAGATTGGTCTTGTTTCGATCGAACAGAAATCTTGTCATGCTGATGATTCTGTTGTTCCACAAATGGATCTGGATGATCAGATGAAGGATTTTGAGTCATTGAATGATTGCCAAAGTGTTGAAAAGGTTGATGCTTTTTCTGTCCATTTTTCGGCTGAACTTTTGCTGGATTCATCGTCCAAGTTTGGTGATTCATCGGATTCTGGTGTTCATCAATCTGATGAACAGAAGAAGCAGCAGCTTGAAGGGAATTTGATGAATTCTAATGACGAGCCGTTGGATGAGCAGAAGGAGAGTCGTGCTGGTGATTCATCAGATTCCAGTTCACTTTTGCCGCGGATGAATCGGGACAGCTCAATTACCTGTTTAAGCCGCTGTTCAAGATCTGATTACGGTTCTCTTGCCTCGCTTAATAGGAGCTTTCGCAACATAATTCGAAGCGGTGAGCTCTATGCATGGAGGAGACTTAACGGCATCATAGAGCACTGGATTTATTTCTCATGTGCCCTCCTTGAATGGGAGGCCTATGATCCAATTCGTGAGCGATGGATGCATTTACCTAGAATGGCTTCTAATGAATGCTTCATGTGTTCAGATAAGGAGTCTTTAGCTGTAGGTACTGAACTTCTTGTGTTCGGGAGGGAGCTGCGGTCCCATGTCATATATAGATATAGTCTTTTGACAAACTCGTGGGAATCCGGTATGAGGATGAATGCTCCAAGATGCTTGTTCGGATCTGCTAGCCTCGGTGAGATTGCAATTCTAGCCGGTGGCTGCGATTCAGACGGACATATCCTCAACTCGGCCGAACTGTATAATTCCGAGAATCAAACATGGGAAATACTCCCAAGCATGAACAAGCCAAGGAAAATGTGTTCTGGTGTATTTATGGATGGAAAGTTTTATGTTATCGGGGGAATCGGAGGTCGCGATTCCAAACTTCTTACATGCGGTGAGGAGTACAATTTACAAACTAGAACATGGACAGAAATTCCTAACATGTCGCCCGGACGTAGTGCTAGAGGATCCGAGATGCCTGCTACGGCGGAGGCACCGCCTCTAGTTGCCGTTGTAAATAATGAATTATACGCTGCTGATTATGCTGACATGGAAGTTAAAAAGTACGATAAAGATAGAAAATTGTGGTTAACCATCGGGAGATTACCAGAGCGAGCGGCGTCAATGAACGGTTGGGGTCTTGCATTTAGAGCATGTGGAAATCGGCTTATTGTTATCGGTGGACCGAGGAGTCATGGTGAGGGTTTTATTGAACTAAATTCATGGGTTCCTAGTGAAGGACCTCCACAATGGAATCTTCTTGCAAGAAAACAATCTGGTAACTTTGTTTATAATTGTGCTGTGATGGGATGCTGAAGAATTTGAATAATTGTGAAAAAGTTGCACAATTTTGATGCTTCAAAATCCACAATGAGTTTGCACAACCACAACATTGATTCATCATCAAAATTGACACATGATTCTTGCTAATTGGTAATTTCCTCTTTTTTTTATATGATGATGATATTTTCCTTTCAAAGGTTGGGAGGAAATTCAGATAAATACTCAAAGATTGGCTCAAAGTTTTTCAAGGGGAAGAAGCTCTTTGGTCTTTTTTTTTTTTTTTTTTTTTTTTTATATTTTAAAATTTATGTTACTATTTTCCATTTAAATTGGTATCTTTCCCCATTTCCATTTACATGAAAATTTTCAAAGTTTGATATCATGTAGCATAGGAATAGGTTTAAATAATTCAACACAAATGTAGGTTATTGATGTTGTTGTTTGTTTTAAGTTTTTTATTTTAATTTTTATTTTTATGAACACATAGGTAGATTATTTGATTTTCATGATCATAAATTTTCTTACCTTGAATGAAGGATGGAAGAATTTGGGAGAGTTGTGTTATTAATTTTGGATTATATTGAGTAATCCAATTTACAAATCTAATTTGTGGACTATTTATTTTGAGCTTTCTCCTTAGATTGGAAGGTACTCCACTAAGTCACTAACACTAACACTAACTAGTAGTACTTACGAGTACAGAATAATAACCATTAGTCCATTACATTTATTACATACTGCAAAATCTAACTTCATAACCGTAAAATTAAATATACCAAGTACTTGTACTTTTCTACCACATTACTTGCAAATCTAACTTCAGAACCGTAAAATAAAATATGCGAGTACTATATGAATAAATTGAAGAGAGTAAAAAATGGAGAAGATCTCTGTTCACTTTTCTACCATTGTATTTCCAATTATTAAATCGTTTATTATGACCAAAATTACACTAGAAGTCATTTAATTAAATTTAAAGTTTCAAAGTTTTTTTTTTTGTCAAATTAGTTATTTATCTTTAAAAATGTTTACACTATTAAATCATTTTTTTATTTTTTATTTTTGTCTTAATTTTACTATAAATTTGTGTGCGTGATCCACGAATGATTTGCAAAGAATGTTTCACCCATCATGAGCACCAGAATAAGACCTTTAATAATAACAATGTAAAATTAATAGATAGGAGTAATTGCACTTTTAATTCTTTTATTTTTATTAGTTTATAAAATTGATTATTTTATTTTAAAATTTAGCAGTTTTAGTTTATTATTATGATTTTTTTAATTAAAAAGTAACGATGTAACATGTTTTAAATAATGTGACATAAAATACCATAAATGATTGACGTATAAAATATCACAATAAAAGAATTTAAAAATATGATTTTAAAGTTAATAATTTTTTTTGTTTTTGTAATTTAATTAATGATATATAAACAATTAATGCATTCTATATCATAAAATTGTTCTATATCATGAAATTATATGCTACATCATTTAAAATATGTCAAATAGTCAAAAAGGTTAAAATTAGAGGAATTTGAAAATATCTACTTTTAAAATAAATGAATTATTTATGTGAATTTATAAAAATAGATGGATTAAACCTACAATTAAACTCATATATTTTGACCAAATAAACTAAATATTATATATTTATAACTAAATTAAAATTTAAGGTTTTTTTAATTCAAAATTTTGAGGTCTAAAATCTTAACTTGGTCGCGTGATCCTTGGGTGTGCCACTAATCATAGGTGAAACTAGATTTATTGAATTATGAAGTTGTGTGATAAACAAGACAAATGAACATTCAAAAATGAAACAAAGAATGAAAATGAAGAAAAGCAAGAAAAAAAAATACAGTTAAAATCATTTTTTAACAGTGGATACCATGTCTATGATACTATATTGAGAGACATGATAGAACTTAATAAAAAATAATAATTAATGGAACAATTATATTATTTGGAATTAATTTAATAAGAAAAGTTTATTACAATTAATATATATGATACATAATATGTATCATATTCATTAAAATTAATTTTTTTTTTCAATAAATCAATTTCAAACAATTAATTCTATCATTTCCTCGATTATTTTTCTTCTTTGTCAAACTATATCATGCTTCTCAACAATTAGTGTCATGAAAAATGCATTTGTTGGACAAATATACTTAATCAAAGACCTATTTGGTACAGATTCTAACGAAAAATTTATTGACATTCAATAATTTAGAGAATATTTGTTAGATTTGTTTTTTTTAAAGTATAAGTTTTTTTGTGTTTGTTTATTGTAATAAAATCAATTTTTTTTTTTATAAAAAAAGAGATATAAGTTAAACAAATTTTATGACAAACTACTCAAAATCATTTTTGAAAGGTATAATAAACAGATAATAATTGCTAAAAATTATTATTTTAAAAAATAAATTGTGGTTTTAAGAATCTAAGCTTATAAAAAAAAGACCCTTCAAAATATAGATAAAATTTATTTGTCTTGAAAATATAGATAAAATTAATTGTTAGCATTGGTGGAATAGGAAATTTGTTCATCATGCATGTAGACATTTTTTTTTGCGGTATAGGAATTTGAAATTGATTAAAAGCAAGTTGAGGGTATCGTTAAGTTCGTGTCCAAGTAAGAAAAATTAATCAAATTTACACGTCATACATTATTGCACAATTTCGATTCGAGTTAGGATACTCACGAGGTTTGAAAAAACGTGTTTCGTTCAAAAAAAAAAAAAATTTGAAAAAACGTGGGTGAAAAGTAGCAGTCTTTTTATAATTATAATTTGTAAGCATGTGATAATGATGGTCCAAAGTATAGTCGCAACACGTCTTAGGGTTGGAATGAGAGATGCTTTTAATATTTGTTGGGTTTGTTGATTCAAAATTACTAGATATCAATTATATAACACGGATTGTACCTAGTCTGCTTGAGAAATAAAATTGTCACCATAGAAATTGTCTATGATGTGAATAATAAAAATATTTACTCATTTTTGTTATAGCAGAGAAAGTGTCATAATTGTGATAGAATGAACACAATATATGAAAATATTGTGTTTTGTTGGTTCGGAAAAAAAAAAATATATATATATATATATATTTTGTGAATTAAAATATTGTATTTTAGTAGTTCTTTTTTTGAAAAAAATGTGTAAAAAATTGGTCTGTCTAGTTGTCTCTGTTTTCAAAAGTCAGTCATGTGTTTGGGTGCTTCGCGTTGAGGAATTAAGTAACAACTAGACAGACCAATTTTCAAGAACACTGGTGAAAGTGTTAGACAAACTGAATATGCGATCATCATTGACAACCTCAGGTATGCCACTGATTGTACTAGACCCGACATTGCCTATGTTGTGGGATTGTTGTGCAGGTTTACTAGTAGACCTAGTATAGAGCATTGACACGCTATTGAAAGGGTCATGAGATACCTTAAAAGAACCACGAGTCTTGGATTACATTATCAAATATTTCCTATAGTCCTTGAAGGATACAATGTTACTGATTAGAACGTCTTATTAGATGATTCCAAAGCAATCGATGACTATATTTTAATATAGTGAGTGGTGTTGTATCTTGGAAATCGAAGAACAAACGATATTGACTCAATCCATTATGGAGTCTGAAATGATAGTACTAGCTACTGCTACTGCTAGTGAAGAAGCAAGCTGGTTGAGATGCTTGCTAGCAGATATCCCTATATGGGAAAAACATATGAGAGATGTGTTGATCCACTCTAATAGTACTGCGACTATTGCAAAGATTGAGAATCGTTATTACAACAATAAATGACGACAAATTTGTCGTAAGAACAAAATTGTTAGAAAGTTATTTACTAAATGAGTTGTTATAGTGGATCATGTATGCACTGATGAGAATTTAGCAAATCCTTTGACGAAAGGATTTAGCTACAGAGAAAGTCATAAATACATCCAAAAGGATGAGACTAATGCCTATAGAGTCACTCATGATGGTAATTCGACCTAAAAGACTGGAGATCCCAAGAATTAGGTTCAATGGGTAATAACAAGTTGTGGAGTGATATGAGATGAACATGCTATTGTAAATTAGAGAAGCATGATTCCTGAAGCGATGATAGGATGAGATAATAGAAACTCTTAATGAGATCTATACTCTACGTGGAGGAAGTACCTAGCTACAGGAGTACTCTTGATAGACTCACCTATGTGAATGTGGAAGTGGGGCCGCTTCCTATGGAATTTCGAGGCAGAATTCCTAGAGCGTTCACTATACTGGGATACACGTGCACGACCATTAATGCACGGGCTTTTGAGAGAATACACCCTATGAAAAAGTTGTGTGTGGGTTTGATGTCAGAGATAGAGTTCAAGACTACGAGTCACTCTTGTTGAATCTGAATCTTACGTACTATGCAAAGGTTCAAGTCAAGAGACACATTTGTTTATGCATGATCTTATAGAAGCGTTTGACGCTATTTCAGAAACATTTTTTAAATTCAAGTGGGGGATTGTTGGAAAATAATTATATTATTGTGTGAATTTAATAATTTGTTGATGTCCCACATTGGAAAGAAATTTTTGTTGTAAATTTAAGTGGAAAGAAACTTGTTAAGTCTCACATTGGAAAGAAATAATTTTGAAATCCCACATTGGA
This sequence comes from Cicer bijugum, assembly GCA_037974875.1. Lineage (NCBI taxonomy): Eukaryota > Viridiplantae > Streptophyta > Magnoliopsida > Fabales > Fabaceae > Cicer > Cicer bijugum. The sequence goes on from JBBPBT010000623.1 coordinate 7,838,533, forward strand.
AAACTCTAGTATTTTGAATAGTTTCAAATCTATACATACTAAAGTCCCATATTGCTTAGAAAAGTACACCAAAGTTGGATGCTTTTTCCAACTTTCTCTTTTCTCCCTCTTATATTCTGCTCGTCAAATTTCGAGCCACTTCTCCCTTTTCTTTCTGTCTCTTTCGGTTTAGAGCGGTAATTATACCGTAGTCCCTTTCGGTTTAGAGCGGTAACTATATCGCAGTCCCTTTCGGTTTTTTAGAGCGGTTATTATATCGCAGTCCCTTTCGGTTTTTTAGAGCGGCTATTATACTACAGTCCCTTCGATTTTTAGAGCGGCTGTTATGCCGCAGTCCCTTCGGTTTTTAGAGCGGCTGTTATGCCGCAGTCCTTTCGATTTTTAGAGCGGCTGTTATGCCGTAGTTCCTTCGTTTTTTAGAGCGGTCGTTGTGCCGTAGTCCTTTTGTTTTTAGAGCGGTCATTATGCCGTAGTTATGAGTGGTCGTAGTACCATATTGCGAATGACTTTAATCGTCATATTGAGAGTGATTTTAACCGTCATATTAAAAGTGACTTTAAGCGCCATATTGAGGGTGTAATTCTAGAACGGTTTTCTACAGTGCAGAATACAGTGATCTGAGCTGTTTTATCCTAGGGATTTCGTGGTAAATAGTCTGTCTTGCACAATTTGGGCAGTGTCGCAAAACGTCTTAAAGAGAGCGACCTAGTCCGCAACTCAACCCAGTAATATCTTCGGTGACATAAATTGTGATTTTTAAATGGTTTTTGAAACTCAAATTCCAACATTTTCCAAAGTTTATTCAAAATTTTGGTGTGGATAAATGGAGGGGCTGAAATCGATTCTATTTCAATATTAACTTCCTCTTCAATATATGGCAGGGGAGAGAACAACGAATTATTTTTTCAAAATTTATTGACTTTTTCTTACTAAAATTTATTGACTTTTTCTAACTAAAATTTATTCACTTAATTGTCTATGTTATTTTTTTCTCTCCCCTTACACATGAACCAAAGAAGACGAAAGTCAGTCTCTCTTTTTCTTTAGCATAGTAAAATATTTTTTACCAATAAACAAATAGATCTTTTAATTTAATGATGAAATCTTGTTATTTAAGACCTTTATCAAGTGTGTTTAAATTTATCTTTAAATAATAGATTATATCTAACATATGTTTGAAATTCTAAAATAGTGTCAGAGGATATTTCTTTCCCCTCCTCTCTTTATCGAACTCATTATATAAGAATTCGGGGTTTAAACCTCCAAAAAATATTTTTTATTTGATAAAAATTTCTTTAGTTTTTTTTGTTTAATAAAAAAAATCTCATTTAAATATTTTTAGAATTAAAATTAATAAAATCTTATCTAAAATTAATATTTTCACAACAAATATTAAATCGATTGACTATATTATTAAATAAAAAATAAGTATTATATAAAATTGATATATCAATTTAATAAATAATTTTATATTCTAAAGTGTTTAAAAACTAAATTTTGATGATTTTTTATTAATTTTACTAAACTTCTATTATGGACTTTATAACCCTCAAATTCACCTTAAATCTATACTTCTTAAACCTTCCTTGCATGTTCCCTCACCTCCATCGCACTCTCCTCCAAACAAATTTGTTAGTTCCACCATCACAAAACCTTAAATTGTGCCGAAGTTGAATGGAGGAAAAGGGAGAGATTGGTAAGATTTAAGCAGTGGTGTTTTGTGTTTTCAAGTTTCTATTTATCTTTAATTTTTGGTAGATGTGATTTCACACTGCTATCTAATGGTGGAAATGTTGTACACCGTGCACATCCATAGTAGCTTTCTTTTGAATCACGTGCATCTTGGCATCAGATAATATCACAATTTGAACCAAAACTAAGAATAATAAATCCATGCAACAATCTTAAACAATGTGATCTAAAGGATTCAAAGGAGCTAAATTTTTAGAATTCAAATGATCCTAGTATTCAGTCATACACTTTGCTATCTTCTTTTAACACAAACATAAAGTAATCGCAGTATTCCAAAATTCGAATGAAGGTATAAGCTAGGTAAAAGGTCTTACAGAGGTCGTTGACCAAAAAATGCAGGGGTCTAAACGCGACCTGTGAAAGAGTGTTTATGTTGATTACTTATTATTTCATTTTAAAATTCAAATAAGAGTTATTTTGAAGATATTGGTACTTGACCATAATCCTCGTTGAGAACGATACTCTCCTTGTTTTAGTTATGAAATAACTGTTTAGCTGAAGAATATAGAGAATGTGCATGCTATGTTATTGGAAAGGCAAAGGGACTAAACATTAAACGCTACAGTGCCTTGCTATAGAATGAGAACACTGTCAAAATGAACAATAAGAGTTGACTAGGTTCCTAAGAGAAGTAGCTATACAATAGGCAAAAAAGAACTGAACAGAATAATCCTCAGCTGCAAGTTAAACATACACGACTGTTGTACCAAGAAGGGGTTGAAAAAATGACCAAGATGAATGATGAATTGCATAACACTCGTCAATGAATACAAGAAAGTCCTCTATTCGTTTTTGGGGTGGGGGTTAGAACTTTTGTGGGAAGTAACAAGATTTCTTCATACTCTGGTGTTTTCCCATAATTTTGTATCCTACCTGTTTAATATGGATAAAATAACCTTCTGAGTTTTGGAAGAGGAAGGAGGAACTTTTTTAACTGTTACCATGGTGTCACAGATAGACGGTTGACTCTTTGATTCAAGTGTACAGGTTCCCTTGCATTCTACAAGGCAACTATATTGTGACGCTCCAATACTTTGGTACCGTTTTCAGCCCACCACCTTTCAGCTTCTCCTTCTGTGAAATGCCTTCGACTGTGAAAACAATTTTGAGAATGAGTAAGTGAACACGAAATCTGATTAACCAGAATAACGAATAAAGAAAAAAAAATTTATCATGGAATCACGGCTTCTACTCTATTATGGTGGGATTATTTACCTCAGTTCACTAGGGAAGATTTCGTCTGTAACAGTTTAGTCTTCCTAGTTATCATTTTTGTTGATGTTTTTATCCTTGGGATCCGGTTTTTGTTTGCACTGTACTACTTTTTCTTTACAATGATTATATCTCATAGCATTTTTCTTTGGTAAAGTTTTTAATGAGACATTTACTTATTGTTTTTATCGATTATATTCTATTGATTTCTTGGGTGTTGCAGATGAATGCTTCTGCACCTCATTAGCCTTTTATAACAAAAAATATTCTTACCATCCAAAATTATATAGGAATATTCTGCATATATAGGAATGACATTCCATTGTAATTATTGCTGTTGATTGTATATTGATTTGTTTCTGAACCTATATAGTAGAATCTAATGAGGGAACCCTACACCTTCGGTTTACCCCTCCTCCACCACCACCGTAACTCATTCCGGCACTCTGTTTCAACAGTTTTAATACAACCGCTGCTGTTGCTGCCACCACTGTCTATTCCGACGACTTTTCTGACAAGTCACCCCTGGGAAAGCTTTTCCTTTTTCGTTCGGCCCGTCCCCAAAACCTAGCTGTAAGAATCACCATCACGCGCTCCTACGTGAAGCTTCGCTGCCCACCGCGCACAGAGGCGCGTTCGGCCGCCGATCAGGTCTCTATCTTGCTCGTCCGAATTGCTTCAGCCTTGTGGTTTCAGATCTACTCTCATATTCAGTTTCGAGCCATGTTTAAACACGTTACGGTACAAACAACACTTTCTTTCTCCTGCTCGAATGCATTTTCCCTCTCCAATGGTTCCAACGCCACTGTGTGTGGTCTTTTGTTTACAAAATATGACTGTGTTTTATCAACGGAGACAACCATCCCCCTTTGAGTCTTGCCCTAAATGTGAGCATTGCCACCATCCGGGAAATTATGTTGACCGGTGTTGAAAATTGTATGGCCTCCCACGACATCCTATAAGTACAGTTCAGATTACTTCGTCTGACACTCATCAGAGTACTAATCCTACAAAGGCTTCTCCGGCTACTTACCAAGATTTTCTCTGGTGGCTAAAGTATCGCTAGAACTCTAGTTCCGTTGTTTCAATTGCACACACTGGGTAATTCATTTGCTTGCATCTCTTAGTCTTCTTCCCTTAGCCCATGGGTTTTCGATTTTGGTGTGTCTCATCACATTATCGGTAATAATCTATTTTCTCTCACTTCATTTGGTTATTTACCTCGTGTAGTCTCGGCTAACGGTTCTGAAACACAATCCTAAGGAATTGACTATGTCCAAATTTTTCCTTCTTTGTCAATTGCATCCGTCCTTTATATGCCTTGATGTACTTTTAATCTAATTCCTATCAGCCAATTTCTCATGATGTGTTGTCACTTTTACTAATGACAATGCTACTTTGTAGGATCAGAATTTGGGAAGAAAGATTGCCGTCGAATTTGAGTCTAATGGCCTCTATTATCTCTTTGCCAAACCATTGGCATCTGCTGTAACATTCTCCTCTCACTATACATGTTCAGTTAGGTCATTCGAGTCTTCTCAAACCTCAAAAGATGGTACCTAAATTTTCCAAATCATCTAACTTACATTATGAGTCGTGTCAATAAGAGAAACACACTCATAGTCATTATCTTGATCAAGCCAATAAACGAGCTTTGTCCCCTATTGCTTTAGTCCACTTAAATGTGTAGCGTCATTCACGTACTATTTCCACTTTTGAGTCTAAATATATGAGTCTAAAATTCTAATGGTCATGGAATGGCTCAAGCTGTGAAAGATGCTGCAACGGTAAAGAAGTTGGTTAAGAACTATGTATCAAAAACATTGATGTTTCGGACAAGGTGGCAATTGATGGCACAAACAAAGAAAGTCATTGTGTTAGTACTCATCGTGTTATTAACTCTACTTTTGTTGATCACCTCCTCAACTTTGAATTAGGAGGTAACACAATTATTCAAGAATTGTCCCCCCTCTGATTAAGAAAGATTTGAAAAGAATCGGATTGAAGCATCTGATTCAGATTTAATTGAGGAAATGGTAGCAGATTCACTCCCTACAAAAGAAGATGATGTTAAGCTACGCCAAGAAACAAATATAATTCACGAGGTCTTTAGATCCAGCTTATCTAATTCAAATAACACAAAACAACAAAGAAAAGATCTTCATTATCCAGATATGTGTATTATAGGTTCTTAGAGGGATGCAGTGTCAGAAGAGAACATTGTCCAAAATCATCAAGTTCATTCGATTTGAAAGCAAATTTACATTCAAGAGATTTGGTGGATGATGTGACATATCCATATGTTATTATCAATGATGATAATAAACATCCCATGATTGCTCAAGAATTGAAGGTTTTGCAGGATTTTTTTAAAGATAGAGATATCAATAATTTGCATAATTGTTCTATTGCATGTGAAGAGCTTTCTATAGAGAATCTTTTTACTGCTAGTGAAAAACCTTTTACGAAGTAGTTTCTAAAACAAAGAAAAAGAATATGCAAAAAGAAACTACAATATATATAAAAAATGCATGATTTGAGGAATATTTTGTTTGCTTTTTTTTTTTTTTTACTAAGTTAGGTTTATGTCTCTCCAGTTTTTGATTTTTCCTTTTTCATAAATTTAGTAATTATTGAAAAAAATTGTTCCATTTATCGATGATTTTTTCCGCAGTACAAGGTTATTTTTAATGAAAACAAGTTTGAATTTTTTTCTATTTATGAACAATTTTATAACAAAAATAAAACTCAATTTGGGATGTCCATTTGCACTTTAAGAATTGATGATGCACAAGATTATTTGTCTTATCAATATCAAAGTTTTATGACCTCTAATGGTATTCTTCACCAAATATCTTGTGTTCATATACCTCAACAACGTTAGGTAGCCGAACGCAAAAGTTGGTATCTTTTTGAAACCATTCATACTCTCCTTCATGGTAATGTTTCACCTCGTTTTTTGGGAGATATTGTTCTAACGGCGTGTTATCTTATAAATTGATACCATTGTTTGTCCTTGATAGCCAAATTCCTCACTCAGTTCTGTTTCCTCGTACCCCTTTGCACTTGCTTCCCCGTGTCTTTGGCTCCACGTATTTTGTCTACAATCTCTCTCGCGGTCTTAACAAACTCTCAGTCCCATCACTCAAGTGTGTCTTTCTTGGTTATCATTGGTCTCAAAAAAGTGTTTTTCATTACTCTCCTACTCTTAAAAGGTACCCCATTTCGGCTGATGTTATCTTTTGAGTCTAATCCATACTTTGAGTTGACCCACATACCTCCTAACCTTCTAGTCGTCGTCCCTCAGTGGAGGCATGCAATGATTGATGTGTGCTCTTCAAAGTCGGGGTGCTTTGGGAACTAGATCCTCTACCTCCTAGGAAATCTTTAGTAGGTTGTCGTTGGCTTTATACGGTGAATTTTGGACGTGATGATAAAATTGATTGATTTAAGACTTGTTTGGTGGTCAAGTAATATACTCAAATTTTTGGGTTGGATTGTAGAGATACTTTTTCACCTGTAGCCAAAATGGCATCTATTAGACTCGTTCTCTCATTGCAGCCATTCGACATTGGCTTCTTCTTCATCTTGACATTAACAATGCTTTTTTGCATGGTGATCTTGAAGAGAAGTGAATAAAAGGAGCAACCACCTGGGTAGTTTAGACACATAGCTTAACCATATGTCTCTCATTTTCTCTCTCATTCAACATCCCTTTTTGTCTTTTGAGCTACACATACACATAGCTAGCAAAGGAAGGAGAATCAAGCATTTGTCTCCCTCTGAGTCGTTTTGGTAAGGACTTGGGCTATCATACCGAGCCAAAGATCAAGCCACAATTAATATTTTACTCCCTACAGACTTACATATAAGCAAAAAAGTGAATGTATTCAGTCCAAATTTTGACTAAATACATTCATTTTTTTCTTACATTTCCAGAGGGAGTATATTTCAATATATTGTCCTACACCCTTTTCCGTGAAAGTTTGATCTCAGCTGCTAGTACAGAAAGGTTGTGTATGCATGTAAGCATAAAGAACTAACACTTTTTATCTTTTCAGAGAGCTTCGCAGTTTCTTGGTTAGCTGGTTCTCATCTTTCACTTAGGAATCAGAGGGTTAAATAACATTGACAAGGGAAAATGGGCAAAAGTATTAAATCATGTCATCATAAAGGTTTTGCACTAAAATGGGCAAGCTCTGGGTACTCCAATAATAAAAAAGATGTAGACAACTTGTCTTGTTACGTTTAAAAAATTTATTGGAACAACTTGCCAATAGTTTTCTTTTTTGAGATGATCATGTAAGTTGCACTTTCTTCTTATGAAGTTTCATGATTGACAACAAGTATTTCATCATGTTTTCATGGAGTGACAACAAGTTTTAGAGTGAAAATTTTTGGCCTGCTATCTCTATTCTATAATAGCATATGCAATTCTTAGAATTTGGGTTGAGTCTAACTCATCTTTACAAAACTGACGTGTAAGGTGAGTACTGTCTCATAAACTCTTATTCAAGTCATATCTCATCCAATGTGGGACTCTTAACACATCCCCCTCACACCTAGTGTTGGACATCTCGAGCATGATACAATCTTAGATAGGCTTTGATACGATCTTAGAATTTGAGATCTAACTTAACCATTGCAAAACCCGCTTGTAAGGTTAGGACTGCCGCCCATTTATAAACTCATTCAAGTCATATCTTATCGAATGTGAAACTCTTCATGGCAATTTTAGATTAAGTAAGGCAATAACAGATAAAAGTGGTTTAAAGAGAATAATATGGGATATGTGGTGATTGGAACTAGGAATTAATCTGGCAATTTGATCGCCATCATCTATAGTGCTTGTCATGAACCAACTATACTAAAGACTCAAAAGCCTATTTGTTTCTCTACTAATGGCAATTTGGAGGAATGAAACCCTTTCACAAAAGTGTCTTGTATCAAACAATCAGGTAACATGAATCTAACATCAAAAGGCTGTAAGTTGATAGGTCAATGAACCGTTTTGTACTGTATTTTTAGCACACTCTTTGTGCCAGAACCCTCCTTTACGTGTGCAGTGAGAACAATGCACAGGCCAACCTACCTTGTATGCTAACACTCAGCTTTATGCTTTGATGACAAGGAGCTATTTCTATTGTCATAAACCTATTGACAACGAAAATGGATAAAGTTTTGACAAATTAAATGAATTAGAGGGTAGCAAAGGAAAAATACCTGAAGCGAACGCGCTTAAGTTCATTGCCACCACCTGGAAGGGAGGACAAACTTACGTACACACCTGGTTCATCTTGCACCACCCACTCTGCCTTTCCACTTTGTGTTGTGGCACCATTAGGCAATACCAGATTTTCTGCATTGCTGACGCTTGCGTTTTTGGGAACAATGTTGTTTGTTATATGATTCTCATCTAAGGACTGATCTAGAATCCTGTTAGTGGTTTCCACGTCGGAATCTGTGCTGTAGTAAGCATTATGTCTTTCTGGCATTCTTAGCATCATTTCCTTCAGCTGTAACATGATTTAGCATCCACAACATCAGAGATAATTAATCTAGAGATAAAACACAAGAAAGTTAAACCTCAAAAATCAAAAGCGATATAATCATAGATATATAATATCACATGCATTATAAACTTATCTTATTTAGTAGCCAAAATCAATTTCATTAACGCATTAGTAAAGTAAACATAGTCTCTTTAGCAGTTATTACACATCTGTGAGCAACGGCAATGCTAAACTCTATATTTTTCATGGGGTATTTCAATTTGTAGGGGGGGAGAAAAAATACGGATGGAAATTTTGGAATTGGACGAGGAGAAAAATTCAAAAAGAAGAATTTGAGTTTCTTGCTGTTACAGTTCTTTTTTGTTAGAAACCCAAGAAATGGATTCCAATGAATTAGAGGAAGAATACTTGCATTAAGAAAATATAATAAAGAATAGGAGAAAGACTCTGTTAGGAACTGTCGAAGTTGTGGGATTTTAAATAAAAGGATGAGAGAAAATAATAACAGCTTGAATATTATTGATAATAGTTTTATGCTAACTAGATTACAAAAGACTCAATATTAATCTCTATTTATAGAGATACATAGACTTAATCCTAAGGAATAAAGATTGTAAACAGAAGGATGAAGATGATAACCTAGAACTCTCAAGGCTATCCCCAAGGAGCACACTCTTTTCTCACTAGAGCACTCCTAGTTACAACTTAATTCTTCATAGCTATCACTCCCTTTTACCAATTGAAGGCATTTAAAGACTTTCTAAGAATAACCAAAATAACAGCTCTTAACAACCACCTAACAAACTTATCAATTGACTAACTAAATTTTACTAACTCTAATTATCCTATATGATATATCCTAACATCTTTCTTACCTAATCTTCTCTCCATTTTCTTTTCATCCGAAGAGGACAAATTTCATCTTTTAAAATTTTATTTTCTTCCTTATCTTCAGTCTCTCAATCCAAACATACTAGTGGTCTCGGTGTGAAAATTTCCTCATATCTCTGGTACTTCATTCTCTCAATTCAAAATATAATTTGTGTGTATGATCTATCTGTGTATACATCCCAAATTATGATCAACATCCTCCCCCACCCCTGAAAGAAAAAAATCAGAAAAAGTCGTAACATTTACAAGTTTCGGGTAGAACTTCCCCTATGGCCCTATATATGTTCATTCATTCTCATTCGTAACATAAGGCCCACCACAAATAGATCTAGAACTTCCCCTGCAACCACAATTTACATAATCCATACAGAATGAACAAATTTTGAACAACCAAGCCTTTTTCCACAAAGTGGGGTTGGCTCCATATATCAAACAACAACACAATATTCTATCATGAATAATACATTAATATCTTTAGTCAAATTATTGACCCCTAAATCTTTAATAATAGTTTCTCCTATAAATTTTCCACTACCTCTAGCAGTTGAGCTACTATCCATCTGATATACTCTCTTTACTATGAAATCTAAGGTCTCCTCCACAGTCCACACATACCCAAACCACCAAAGTTGAGATTCAATCATCTTTTCAACAATAGATGCTCTCTCAACACTATCATTCCTAATCGTATATCATCTAGTATTATATACATCTGACACAACACACTCATCTCAAACACTGACTTTATTCTCGTGTTGTTTTTTTACCAGCCAACACTCTACCTCATACAACATCACTGGTCTTATAGTTGCACGATAAAAATTTCCCTTTAAGTTTGAAATATCGAAGAGGAGTAAAAACTTATGTCGATAGAAAAATACCCAACCTGAGCTGTCAAAGACTTTATAACCTCTTTTGCAGATTTACATTTTCCAGCTTCATCTGCGGCTACTACAGTCACTTCCTTCAATTGCTTTGATGTTCTCTCAAGTTCAGCCTCAAGACTTTTTGAATTACGAGTAAGATCTTCAACCTACAATGTATATTTCATCAGTTTGAGATGGCATACTTGAAGCCTTTTCAACATATAGAATTCATAAATAACTAATATTAGAAAGTTGAAAGCAATATTCATTTTAATTCAACGATTTGATAATTGTCTAGTTCAATTATTGTGAGACTATACTCAAACCTGAGAGTTGAATACAAGCTAGTAGATGAAGATGCAAGCAAATGATGCAAATGGTGCCAATAACAATGATATAAATAGGGAGTGGCGGCTAATGGAGATGAGTAAGAATCTGCATAATAAATGATATTGTGCCAAGCATAACATCTATGATAAATATGTAATATGTGTGCAAATTATATACCAAAAGAACTGCATAATACAATACAGTAAACACCAACATATGTGAAGAAAGTAAACTAAAAAACATATTACAATAAATAAATAAATAAAATTCACAAGAAATGGCATAATTCGTACCCTTAACATACATTTTTTAGGAATTTAATACAGGAAATAAATAAGAAACAAAAATAGAATATAAAAGGAAGAATGTAAACAGTAGAGAATAAAGAAAAAGAACAAGACTTAAACAATGTACATCATAAAGGCCAAAGAGAATAACATAAAACAACAAAGAAATAACAATTACAGAACATGAAAAACATAATACAATAAGAAAGAAATAAAAAGAGAAGAGAGGCAGACAGAGAGGAAAAGAGAAAAAGAAAATAGAGAACAAAGAGGTTGCCAAAAATGAGATCGGAGAACAGAAAGAGAAAAGAAAGAAAATAGGTCGTTAACAAGAAAGGTCACGAAGAGAGACTTAAGTGAAAATGTGTTAGGTCTGTGAGTCGAAAGAACTAGAGAGGGAGAGATATCATGTCAATTTGGGAGAGTTGGGGCGCTAGGGTATAGGGAGGTTTCTGAGCCTCGAAGTTCCTAAGTGTTGATATCGAGGGAGAATTTCACTAAATATTCTAATAAAATAACAGTCTCTATCAAAATGGGAGGGAGTATAGTGCAGCATAGGCTTCGACAGTTGTTGACGTGAGTGCTTAAAATATTAGGGTTTCGTGAGTCATAGGTTATATGATGAAATTGGGTCTATCACTCTATTGTACCCATCAATTCTTTTTCTTGCATGTCCTCTTCCTTTCCGCTAGCAGTGCCAGTACCAAGCAAATGGCATTCAGCATGGCCCACCATCATGGTGCCGCAATGAGGTAAATTTATGTAGAACTTTTTCTGTTAGAAGTTTTTATCATTTTATCTTTTTAGTTTTATCAAACAGAAGGAACATAAACACCATAGTATAATTCCATCAGGGTTAATTAATCAGTTATATAGAAGGATGTGCATATAAATTAGATAAATTTGATCAGGCTTACCTGTGCTCTTAAACTTATAACTTCGTGATTTAGAATATCATTTCTTTGTTTTAAATCATCATGTATAATATCTTCACAAGATTGTCGTGGGCTTGACTTTGATGAAACTGGAGAGGTTGACTGACAAGATATTCTTATAGCAGGTTCAGAAACAGACAGGTATTTCCTATATTCCCCCGAAAGAGAGTTTGATGATTTTGAAGGAACAAATCCCCCCAGCTGAAGTTTTCCATTCAAACCTGGAAAAATACGGCTATCGTGTGATTCTGGAAGCTTTGAGTGACTGCTTTCTGAGTGAACAATAGAACCAAATGAAGAAAGTCTTAATAGTGTTCCCTGTGTTTTAGTCACCCTACTGTCTTGCAAACTGACACTTCTCAAGTTAGGAGTTGGCAAGAAGGATCCTGATTCAGAAGCTTTCTTAATTTTATAATAACAGTCATCACAAACACGATATGGCTTGTAGCAATTTGGAGCAAGGGAAGCCTTCATAGATTTCTTGCTGGTGCATGATTTGCAAAAAACAAGTCCACAGTTGTAACAATTATGACGTTTTCTTCTGAAATTGAATGGATTACGACAGCCTGAACATGCAGAATGATCAACACTCGGTATCCATTTATGGAGACAAACAACAGCAGTGAAGTTTGAACCACAAAAAATACTCTTCACTTGCTTATCTTTTAAGAACTCAACAAGTGTGGGCTTATTCCTGTGATCATTGTCACCGTGGCCTAATTGCCCATTTAAACCCTTTCCCCATGTGTAAACCTCTGCCTTGGAAGTCAGGACTGCAACATGATATGAACCACAGGAAATATCTTCTATGAAACTGTCAGCGATTTTATCTTCAACACGTGTAGGGAACTTCCCACCTGCTGCAGGACAACCAAGTTGACCGTAAGCTGTACTTCCCATTGTATATACATGTCCTGACGTTGTCAATGCCACTGTAAGACTGTGGCCACAAGCTACACGACAAATGTTTTCATTAGCCAATGCAATTACACGCTCAGGAACTAGTCTAGGTTTCTTATCAACATATCCAAGTTGGCCTTTATCTCCATCACCCCAGGTGAACAGTCTTCCACTAGATGACTGCGAAGAAGATTCCACAGATTCATTTATCACCTCAACAACTGCAGCAGTGTGCCAAACACCACATGAGACCCTGGTTGTTCTCAACCCTTTCAAAGTTTCTACTTCACGAGGAATATTTGTGCTGCTATGATCTCCATGGCCTAAGGCACCAAAAGTTCCATCGCCAAATGTAAACAACTGCCCAGCTGATGTAACAATAGCTGTGTGCCAAGGTCCGCAGGACACATATGATACACGCAATCCTTCCAATGCACCACTTACTTTCTTAGGAATCCAGTGACTAACTTCATTTCCATGCCCAAGTAAGCCAGAATTGTGAGTACCATCACCCCAGGTATAAAGATCACCAGAATATGTAACAGCGCAAGTATGATATTCTCCACAAGCTACAAACTCAACATTTATGCCATTAAGAGTTTCAATGAGCTTAGGGTGAAAAACATCCACTTCTGCACCGTGTCCAAGCCTACCTCCTGACTCCTCTCCCCAGCTAAATATTTCTCCCTGCTTGGTAACTAGAACAGCATGCTTATAGCCACAACCAATACTTTGAACATCTAGAACAACTTTTGATTCCAATGCCTTGGGAAGGAATGCATCCATCTCTGAAATAGATAAGGTTCCAACTCTATGCATACCCCCGCCAAGAACTCCATCATTGATACCTTCTCCCCAAATGAAAACATCACCTAAAGCATCAAAGTCTTCCTGACAAGAACCCTGGCTGGATGAACTTACAGCACTGGATAAACTTACTCGAAATGCCTCAGATGCAGAATTTCGATTGCTTGAGTTCTCCACAGACCCAGAGGATAAAGAAGAATTGGTAATTGATTCAGCTTGACTGGAGCTCTTGCTAGGTGCAGTGTATGAAATTATTTCAGAGAAAGCCTTCACCCATCTATTTTGCGAAGAGTTTTGAAAAGCAACTTTGTCGGTATCTCCGGGATCCTGTTGTTTAAAAAATAGAAAGAGTGAAAACTACAGTAACTTTTCAATGACTAATAGTTTATGTGAGCTGCATGAAACAAAAGAAGATGAAAGTCACAATCACAGACAAATGGTGCAACTGATGGAGTGGATCTTCTTGTGCCAGACTTTGGACTCTCAGAATACAGACTTTCAGGTCTTGATTCAAATCGCCACTTGCGATAGTTACCTCGGGTAACTAATGCTTTAAGACCGGCAAACCAGATTTCAGCTTCATCTTTGTCCTTGCAGATCTGTACACAGATTATGCAGAGGAGTCAAATCATGAAGTTTAAAAGTTAGAAACTCTCCTATCTTACTTATGCGCTATTTAAAAACTGTCAGACTAGCTTTTTTGCCACAATGACACAGACAACAAAAAATTAAGAAAATATTCGTTACAGGACTGGTAGGCTTAATTAACATAGAAATTATGTAGAGATTGAACGCACCAAATCCAAGGACCTATCATTGTATATAAGTGAAAATGACTGATACTCCTTTTCAGGTCGAGGATACCGCTGGAATGTTGCCTGGGTTATCATAACAAATCAAAATAATGAGCACTTAGCAGTAAGCCGAGTGAAAAAAATTGCACTAAGGATTAGTATTAGCCTGAGAAAATTGTCTTTGGGATTCTTACAAACTTACAGTTCGCTGCCCAGGAATGATCTTTGAAACAGTACAGAGCTTAATTTGTTTTTCTTCCTTGCCAGAGTACCATATGAGTAGAGACTCATCCTGAACACAAGACCAAAAAGAATTAAATAGAACACAGCACATAATATGTTAAGACCCTAAATGATAATGTGGGCCCAAATAGGCGATTATTAAATCAGTTGCCCAAGTCTATTATGAAGGGAAGAAAGGGTGTAACCAATTCTGTTATAAAGGGTTGGGAAGAGAGAGAGAAGGCACGGTTGATCATCTTTCAGTTAGAACCTTAGAGGTTGGTGGAGAGAGAATTGTCTCTTCTCCGAGGAGCTTTGCTCTGGGAATACAGGGGTTATTTTATGTAATAGTTCTCTTTTTAGATTAATAATACAAAGTTCTCCTTCACTTTAGTTTGAATTCCTATCTTATGTAATAGTTCTCTTTGGCATGATAAGCTACTATGTCAAGACTTAGATAAAGGAGAATTAGTTAGTAGAAGTAGTTAATTGGTTGAGGTTGTTATAAGTAGTTAGACAATTATGTTTGCTAGTGATCATTTCCCCTTACTATCCTAAGTGTACATGGAACCTATAAATAAAGGTTCCATCCCTTATGAAATCAGCTTTTATCAACTTTAGAAATTGAGTGGTGTAAACCATTGTAGGAGCGTATCCGCTCTTGTGTATCATTTTCTTGGGAGAGGTTCTCTCTTATTATTTCTTATCTTTTCTTTCTAAATATTAGTGTTCTTCCTCTAAATCAAGGAATCCAATTCTTGGGTTCCGAACATACTAACTGCATGAAAATTATCAAACTGGAAATTAGCCAATGACTTTGATATCTTATTTCGCGCTTCTAAGAAAAGGGATAGCAAAACAAGTTATTAAAGATTCATATCTTGCATGAAATGGGAAAACATGGGGGGCCCAGAAAATGAAGACACTAATTGTTGCTGTGTGTATAACATTTTCTTATCAAAAGAACAGATATATAACATTTTCTTATCAAAAGAACAGATGAATAAATTTTATCTAAAAAAGAAAATGTAGTTTCATATCATTTGATGTGCTAGCTAATATAAAGTTTTAGGAGAAAAAACACCACAACAACTTACATTGGAAAGCCTAAAAGGGCAGAACTTTGGCCTCCCTCGTCGTCCATACTTTAGCAGATATGAACCTTTCTTAAGAGATGTAAGTGCCTACAAAGGGTACATAAAAAGTAAGGTACCTCCATAAGAAGATGATTCTATGACTATAAAACCGCAAAGCATGAGGCATGACCTCTGCTTCCAGCTTCAACATCTCCTTAAATCAGCAAAGAAAAACTATTATAAATTATCTTCCACGTTATCCAAACTATATTAGTTGAACACTGAAAATAGCTTATGACATATCAACAAGTTGTTTCCAACTTATTTACGACTTTTCTTTTCACATAACCATTTGTGCAAATGTTTGAGAGAAATTATGACATGAGTTGTTTCAGCTTATTTCAGTAAGTAGATGATTTATGAGAACAACTTATATATAAATTGATCATATCCATTCTTGATGATAGAAACAACATTGCTATATGCCATGAAAATATTCTTTACAAATATCACGAAGTTACACACGCTGAAAGGGAATTCGATTGACTCCGTATTTTATGGAAATCACCAGACAATGGCCAATGATACATATTCGTGAACACACTCCTTCGTGACATGTAGCATTTTCCTTATAGAAATAGCTAATACAAAAATGTTTCTATGATGATAAGCCTTTACTCAATAAGTACTTAATTAAGTTGTCCCCAAGGTATGAGCTTAGTGATAAGAGCTTAATATTGTATGCTTATAGGACAGGGTTCAATTCCCGTACAGGTTGTAAAATAATTATTAGTGCCACCATTATTAATAATAATTTCTCAATCCCCTAGTTTTTTATAAAAAAAAGTTGTTTAACCAAACGGACCTAAAAGGAGAAATTGAATGTCACATTTTTCTTTCTTAACATTAATCATAAGATACCATTAAAATGAAGAAAGAAGTAAAGAAAGCAACTATTGAACCTGCTCGATATCCCTACTGTCGCCACCAAGACCAGTTTTCTGAAGATCAGCCATTCAAGTTGCAATAAGAAGTGATTCACGTAAATGAACCCAAAACCCATTTGAACAACAAACCAACATAAAACAGATACCATAAACCAATGTCGAATTCCTCCCCATGAAAACTCATAAAACCAATTTACCACTTGCAAATTATCTACCCCATAGCTAAGAATGAAACATCACACAGCTCAAAAAATTCTCAGGAAAACACATTCAGCTTAAAACAAACCCTAGAAACGCGCGTGAACCTCCTACCCCACCGGAATCTTCGAATTTTTCGGATTTCTCTAGTGAAACGCCTTCAACGTCGCAAATGTGAGACGAAGCAACGCTGAAGGAATCAGAATATGCGATATTGCATGGAATCAACAGAAATTGTGAAAATCCGAACCATTTTTTATGAAGTTGGGGTCGTTGAAACCGCGGCGAAGGGAATTCGCAGAAACGAAAGGTTGCGATTGGGAGATTTTGTTGTTGAGAGAGACAATGCCTTCGATTTTTATTTGATTTTCTTTGTTTTTTGGTTTTTCAAATTCAAAGAGCTTTTTTGGAGATTGTTGAACACGCGAGAGGCTCTGTCTCTCTCTCTCTCTCTCTCTCTCCCTTCTGTTCTGAGAGGGAGCTAACTGATTTTTCTGCCGGTTAATGCCACGTCAGCAACTGAAATCTGTGAGATGGGGATGGCTGGTTTTGTCGCTTTCTGGTACTTTGGGGGGACAAATGAGTCCAATTTTGGAATTTTAAAACGACATGCCTAGTTGGTGTCGCTCTCTCCTTCGGAACCTGTGGTGTAAGGATCCCATGCTTCTCGGACTACGGTAAGATTTTTATTGCCATTCCTATGGATTTCAATTCATCCATGTGTATTTGAATCCAACGGCTTAAAAATGCCACTTGTGTTAGGGGTATACCGTACTCTTTCTTACGCACTACCTTTCAGGACCACATATCCTGTTAATTTAAAATAAATAATTGACTTTAAATAACAAAATCAATAATATCAACCATTAATTAATAAATCAATTATTAATATTAAATACACATTAATTAATAAATCAATTATTAATATTAAATACATATATATAATTAGTTATAGATGGTTATAATTTTAATTCTGATTTATTCACTCTAGTAATTATTTACTTTAAAAGAGTAAAACTATAAAATCACTACTTATTAACTATCTCATTAAAGATGAAAAAATCTAGGTAGTTATTAAGGCATGCTGGCTATACAAACACTATTTCTCTCTTATTTTTTTCAGTCTCATTGAATAAATTGTATTAAAATAAATAAATAATATTGAAATACAATGATAAAAAAGTTATTAAGAAACGTATTTATATTTTTTTGAGGTGTTGGGTTGAAAAAATTGGATGTTAAATACTAATATTAAAAAATTATAAATAAATGAGGTGTAATTGTTAGACTAACTTAAACACTCAAATATAAATATTATCGTCAAATATGCTCTAATAGCAACCCTAATGATAAGTTTTTGAGAAACTTAAAAAATTGTTGTCTTAAAAATATTATATTTTAATCTTTTGAAAAAAATTAAATATATAACTTTTAAAATATAATCTCTATATATTTTAATCCTTAACATGTGTCTTGATAATTGATAACACTTGTTAGTATATTTTTTTTATAATAATCATTACTAAGTGAGGATTTCCGTTATGTTATATCAGTAATTAGATGGGATATTGTTTAGGGATATTAGAACTATTCTTCATAGTGGTTGTCAAAAAGGGATTCAATTGAAGTAATCAAAACTAGATGGAATATTGAATTAAGGATTGGTTCAATGTTACAAGGTATTGATTGGACTTTTAATATAAGAGGATAAAAGTTGGACCACACAATCAATAGGTGATCACGATTATTAAGTGCAGAATGTTATCAGGATATAATGTTTTTGCATACAATATAAGAAAATATGGTAAGTATCCTCAACATCATATTCACATGAAACATAATTGATTGGACAATCACGCCATGTTCTCCCAACCAAACATGAGATGATATGTAGTTTCAAAAAATTCGCCAAAGGAGATTCCTGACCTTTGGAGGAATTTTACCGCACCAAAGTTTTCTCCAATATCCTAAGATATGCACATTTGTTGTGTCAATTAGCTTTGTTATACAATAACAATAAGCACTTTGAACTGAGTACTTGCCATTATTTTCCAATCATCAAATACGATTGTCGAGCCTCGTCAAATTAAGCAGAGGGTTGTTAATAATGTTGTTGACTGAGACAATGTGTATATTTGATTTAGCTTTTATCACACCCAAATCACTTCTCAATGCAATTTTGGTTATAATTTATAAAAACTACAAATTGCAGCTTTCATTGAAACGTGAATTTTGACCTCAACCCACCATGAAAACAAACAAACAAAATAAGAAACATTATTTAAATAAATTCAGAGTTTCATCTCTTAGTATTATGATCCACTAAATCTGACACATAAATGTTTTCACAAAAGTTATTTATCAATTTAAATATATGCTTAAAAGATTTTTAAGCAATATACAACATCGATTTTTTATTGAATATTTTAAAAGTCTAAAATATTAGAAAAGGTAAATATTATTATTATTATTATCTTAATATTATATATATATATATATATATATTAAGATGATCTTGTTGTAAAATTGTCTTGTCTAATTTAAGAGTATTTTAATAATATTATTTTTATTACTAATTTAAATTTTTTATTTACTAAAAGAATTGAACTTTTTATTTTTGAAGTAAGAAAAGTTTGTATTATTTAATTAATGTGAATTGAGTTTAGAAGAAGAGGTTATACCTTTACAATGTGACAAACCAAAGTTCAAATACTGATTGAATTAACTCCGATGAAGAAATTTATTAAAAAAAATTCTATAATTTAATGATTTTTTTAGTCAATTAATGAAACTTTTGACGCATTGATTGATGGATTAGTAATTGTTTATTTGGGTAATTGGTCTTCATATTCAATGGCTCTTTTTTATTTGGAAATATTAATATTTAATATTTTCTACTATTTTTTTTATATTTGATACTACATTTACAGTGAGCACTTCAGTAGATCATCTTATAAGTGGTTTATCGTGGATCAGTATTTAAAAATCATCAAAAAATTTAATTATGACTGATAATATTCTTCAGAAATAATAGTTTGTTACATTCTTTATTTTTATGAATAAGACAATTAATTCGATTAATGTTGATTTAATACGAGATACATATTTTTTTTCTTCATAATTTTATCAAATTGATATTATTTAAGTCATTATCTCAGTCATAAAAATGAAAATGATCATTAGTATCTATGTCTAAGAGACAACATATGTGATCATTGAAGTTTTAAATATTTCTTAAAACTAGTCCATTGTGGACCATAGTCCATGTTAGAATTTTCTCTACATCTACATTTATCTTAAAGTTTCTATTATTTAATGTTTTTTTAGCCAATTAATGAGATTGTTTACACTGATATCTTTGTAAGTTGGCCTGGTAGTGGCAACCTACTTTGTGTTAATGGGAAATCTGAGTAGATAGGTAAATATTTGATTCCTCAATAAGTAGTTGTTAGAAATATTGAGAAGACTATAAGATAGAAGGTGTCTAGTGGAAATACTTGAAAAGAAAGAGTAACGAATACTTGTTGAACCTAAAAAGGTATTGTACATATTCAACTCAAGAGGCGAGTGAAGTGAAGATTGTTGAGAAAATTTAGATAAGGTAATTTTGGTAGGTTTGAGTAGGTCTTGAAGAATTCTAAATGTTTGGGAGTGGCAAGCACACAATACTTAGTTTGGAGAAGCATTAAGAATACTCAAAAGTTGAATGGGCTAAGTTAAGAATACTTTAGTGGATTAATCATGGTGGCCAACGACTTGAGTAGAAAATCCCCCTATGTTTCTCGTTTGATTATTCATGAGATGGACTTAATAGAATACTCTAGGAACCTAAACTTGAAAATAACCTTATTGCAAGATGGAGTTCTTTTAAGTCAATTGGAGATTTCCTATGACTTTAGCCCAAATTAGAAATGCCTAAGATCTAGATAGAGTTTTACAAACTACGAGAAACCAACCTGATTTCTCTTTGGCATCAGATGGAGTTATTTTAAGGTAGGATTTATGTGTCTAATGATGAGAATTTAAGACAAGTTGTCATAGAAGAAGCCCATAAGAGTGACTTGTCAGTATAACCTAGTTCCACAAAGATATATTACGATCTTAAAAATAACTATTGGTGGCCATCTACGAAAGTGGGTCTAGTAACCTACGACCAAGTGTTTAATTTTCCAAAGAGTCAAGATAGAGACCAAAGACAGCAGGCATGCTACAACCTTTGGAGATACCTTAATGGAAGTGAGATGTCATATCCTTGGATTTCGTTGTAGGTTTATCTCGTACACAGGTTGGATATGACTCAAGTTAGGTAATGTTAGATATATTAACTAACTTTGTTCATTTCTGATATATAAAAACTTATTTTAACCCCTTTAAGCTAGCCAAACTTTTCTTGAAAGAAGTAGTGATATTACATGGAGTACCTTTTAGCATAGTATCAAATAAGGATTCTAAGTTCACATCTAAATTGTGGAAAACCTTCAAGAGATCCTTAGGAACCCACTTAAATCTTAATATTGAATGTCATTCTAAAACAGATGGTCAAACAGAGGGAACCAACCACACCCATACTAGAGTTTTCCTTTAACAATAGTTACCTTGCTAAAATAGAAATGGGTTTATACGAACCAATGTATGGTCTCAAATGTAAAACACATTTGTGTTGGTTCAAATTTGGGGACAAAAGCATATCAGAACCCTGAGATTATATAGGTAATTACGAGAAACATTAAGATCATCAGGGATAAGTTAACGATTTACTAAAGTCGGTAGAAAAGTTATACCGATAATAGACGTAGACTCTTAGATTTTGAAGAGGAGAATAAATTGTTCCTTATAAATACCCCCACATTTGGAGTTGGAAGAGCATTGAAAGTGAGAAAGCTCAATCTTTATTTCATCGAACTATTTCAAATCATCCAATGAGTAGGTCTCATGGTCTACTATTTAGCTTTACCAACCCTACGACCGAACAACACGATGTATTTAATGCGCCACAACTCAAGAAATACATCTCAATCCATATAAAACTTTGACTCAAGAGTACTACTACAAAAAATTTGAAATATTTCGTCACATGCTTTGCGGCGGTTTTTAGAAAACTGCATGCGTTCATACACTGTGGCGGTTTCTACGGCGTTTTTTCACAACTATCGCCATAGTTGGTTCGAAATTAGAAATGCCCTAACCATTTTGACATCCCATTGATTCTTTTCCCCCCTCAAATCTCTCTCTCTCTCTCTCTCTCTCAGGTCTCATAACTAAAAACCCTTTTGCCCTAAAATTTCATAAATAAAATTTTATGCCATTTCGGTCGTTCCTCCCTCCACATTGTTCAGTTTCCTTTTCTTGCTAGAGTTTTACGGCCTCCTTTTTCCTCGCGTTATCCGGATTCCGTTCTAGTCGTGTTTACCGACCTCCATTCTGCTTGCATTTTGCTCCCATTTTCCGGCGACGATTCTGCTTCGTTTCCCAACAGGTATTCCATACGTATTTTCATGTGCTTCGAGTTAATTTCCCTTTTTTGGAAAATGTTTTTTGAGCTTGCATTTTTTATTTTTCATGCTTCCTCTATAATGATGATTTTGAATGTTTTGAACTATTTTTAATTTCAACGTTATGATTATTACGCACATGTTCCAATCTCTCGTTGCTGCATCTTTAGTTCCAACAGTTCAACAAAGTTATTTATTATTATTGTTATTCTTAGTTTGGTTCACTAGGTTGCAGGGAATTCAATAGAGATTGAACAATGGATATTAACAAGTATAGTTCATATTCTTACTGTAATAGGAACATTTTCAACTTTTTATCCTTTCAAATCACGACTTGATGGGTGAAGAATTGAAATTTTGAGCCATGAAAGTAAGCATGTTAGATATGAAATTTTTTTAAATTTGTTGATTGTGATGTCAAGTTATCAATCATACCATATATGTTAATTTATTTGAAATCTTTTTCTGTAATTAGATGTGTAGATTCAAATTATAGAGTTGTGTGAAAACTAATTGGTAGACAATGAATGTGCTAGTTCTTATGTTAATCCTAAGTTATTTGGCTCTTCTCTGCAACCATTCTTTCTGCTTTTTAATTTCTGCACCAACAATCCCTGTTATTGTGCTGAATATTATGTTTGAATATTAGTAGCAATGAACTTTGATGATTAGTTATGAGTATGTGCTAAATTTTGTGCATTATTCTATTTTAAGTCATGATATGTGTATGAAATAAAGATGTTTGAGTGTTATGTTCTACACTTTGAGTGCTAAAGTCTGCACTATGTGTTCTAACTTCAATTTAAATTCTGCAGTTTCAGTTTTTATTCAAAACAATTTGTGCCAAACATAAGTTAGGCATAGAAACATAAGTTTAAATTCTTCACTTTAAACCAATTAGTAATGATTTTGAATAGTACTAATAACATTATAATGCATTTATAAATGTTATTTTAATATTTTATATATGAATAGTACTAATATCATTATAATGCATTTATAAATGTTGTTTAATATTTTATATTTTTAAACATTTGAATTGGGAGCTTATTTCATCACTAATGTGGCAGGTAGAATATTGTTGTTTTGAGTCTTTGGAAAAACAATTGCTAAAAAGATTTTGTATTTAGTTTAGAAATGAGTATTGTTGAAGATTATAAACTTTCATAGCTTGCTAAGGTTAGTCTAACTTTTTATGTATGAGTATAAGGTTGTTATGATCTTTTTTTGTTGTTGCATTTTTTATGTTTATTTAGACTTATTGTTCTTTAAGGACATTTGTTTTGTGAAACTGCTTTATGACTCTTTTGCATGTTTTGTTCCTTTATGCATAGTGAAACTATTCTGTTTAAGGTTAATCTCTTTTCTATTATAAGTTGAATTATGTTATTTGTATGTCAAAATAACATATGTGAATCTTCTCTGAAGCAATGGATAAGTCATGGATTAAGCAGCCACACACATCGGTTGAATATGTTCAAGGGATAAAGGAATTTATTACTTTTGCCTTTCAAGATGAATTAGAAAATGGTAAAATAATATGCCCTTGTAAATCTTGTGGTTTCAAAAAATCGCAAAGTAGAAGTGTAATGTACGATCACTTAAAGTGCAAACCATTTTCAAAGGGATACACCATTTGGATACATCATGGAGAGTCCATAGGAGAAACTAGTACTATCCCACCTAGTAATGTTTCAAATATAGTTCAAGACACAGTTGTCGTTGATGATCATATGCAGAACGTGATCAATGATACTTTTGGAGTCGAAGATCCAGCAAACGAAGTACCCATTGAATCAAATGCAGAGATTGAGCATAATGAAGATATAGTGCCAAATGCAAGTCAACAAAGGTATGAAGAGACCAAAGTGTATTATGAATTAAGTAGAGAGGGAAAACAACCTTTGTATGAAGGGTGTGTTAAATATTCAAGACTATCTTTTTTGGTAAAATTGTATTATATCAAATGCTTATATGGAATGACTGATAAAGCCATTACAATGGTTTTATAGTTATTAAAAGATGCATTTGAATTTGCAAATATACCAAATTCATTCTATGAAGCCAAGAAAACAATCACCAAGCTTGGTTTAAATTATGAAAATATCTCTGTTTGTCCGAATAATTGTATGCTTTATTGGGGGTAATAAGGAAGATGAAGAGAGGGAGACCTGCAAAATTTGTAACACTTCCAAATGGAAATCAAAAGCAAAAGTTGGTGCAATTGAAGTGTTTGGTGATGGCAATAATCGAAAGAAAGTTCCTGCAAAAGTTCTTCGTTATTTTCCATTAAAACCACAATTACAAAGATTATTTTTGTCATCAAAGTCGGCCGAGGATATGAGATGGTATGCAATCGATAGTAAGAATGATGGAATCTTGAGGCATCCTAGAGATTTTGAAGCTTGGAAACATTTTGACTTGACACACACTTGGTTTGTGTCAGACCCGCGAAATGTGAGACTTGCATTGGCTAGTGATGGTTTTAATCTTTTTGGTATTATAAGTACAAATTATAGTATTTGGCCAATTATTCTCATTCCATACAACATTCCTCCATGGGTGTGCATGAAAGATGCATCTATTATAATGTCAATGGTAATTCCCAATAAAAAAATGTCAGGAAATGATATTGATGTCTACTTACAACCTCTAGTCAAAGAATTAAAGGAGTTATGGGAAATAGGTGTCGATACACACGATTCTTTTAAAAAAAAGATGTTCACATTGCATGCAACTTTGATGTGGACAATTAGTGATTTTTCGGGGTTGGGTACACTTTCTGGGTGGAACACTTACACCAGACTTGTTTGCCCATCGTGTAACATTGACTCTACTCCTCGTCGTCTTCTTCATAGCGAAAAATGGTGTTTTATGGGTCATCATCATTTTCTTGATCGGAGACATAGATTTAGATTGAACAAGATTTGCTTTGATGGTCAACAAGATATGCGTGGTCCACCTAAAATGTTATCTAGGATTCAAATTCTTGAACAAGTTCAAAACATTAATGTCACATTTGGTAGAAAGCCAGAGAAAGAAAGGTCGGGAAAAAGAACACGTGGTGGATGACCTACACAAGGTATCAATCAACAATGGAAAAAGAAAAGCATATTCTTTGAACTGTCATATTGGAAGGATAATCTTCTGCGCCATAATCTTGACATGATGCATATTGAGAAAAATGTGTGTGATAATATCATATTTACTTTGCTAAATGATAACACAAAAAGTAAAAATTATCTTAATGCAAGAAAAGACCTTAAAGTTATGGGCATAAGTCTTGACCTTTGGCCCAATGAAAATGGAAGAATTTCTCCAACAGTCTTTACTTTGACTGCTAATGATAAGAAGAGATTTTTAACAACTTTAAAGAATATCACTGTGCCTGATGGTTATTAGAGCAACATTTTGAGATGCATTGACATGGAAAATCTTAAGTTGAATGGAATGTTGAAGAGTCATGATTATCACATATTGATGAAACAACTTTTCCCGTTAGCCATTTGAACAACGTTACCTGATGATGTTTCAGCTATATTGATTGAGTTTTGCTCATTCTTTAGACAATTATGTAGTAAAGTATTGAATGTCGATGATTTGGAAAATTGCAAAGTCATATTGTCCTAACTTTATGCCACATGGAAATGATATTTCCTCCCTCATTTTTCACTGTTATGGTTCACTTGGTTGTTCACCTTGTTGAAGAAGTTAAACTTGGATCGATGGATGGATCATGTTGAAAGGTAAAATATGTGTGAGATTGTTCCTTCAATAATTAGTAGTTGACAATTTTGTTCTAACAAAATTATTGTGGTTCAATAACAGGTACTTAGGACAACTTAAATCGTATGTACGTAATAAAGCACGACCAGAAGGTTCTATTGTAGAAGGATACCTTGTACAAGAGATTCTTA
Source organism: Cicer bijugum (assembly GCA_037974875.1). Classification (NCBI taxonomy): domain Eukaryota; kingdom Viridiplantae; phylum Streptophyta; class Magnoliopsida; order Fabales; family Fabaceae; genus Cicer; species Cicer bijugum. The sequence continues at coordinate 7,864,672 of JBBPBT010000623.1, forward strand.
CATTTTGTTCAAGATATCTAGAAAACATTGAGACTAGATGGAATCAACTTGGTCGTGTAGATGATGAGCCTATTAATGAGATACAAACTGACTCACGTGCAGCCATATTATTTCCTAGAGTTGGAAAAGATGTTGGTGGATCTTCATACTACACCCTTACGCCAATTGAAAAGTTACAAGCTCATAGAAACGTTTTAACAAGCTGCATCATAGTTGACTACTATCTAAGGTAAGTAATTTTATTTTATTTGTATTATTTACCAATAAGTTTTTCTCTATACATCTAATTTTAAATAATCAAATAGGCAATATAGAAGTATTATTCGAAGCCAAATGATGAGTGGTGCAAGGAGTGCTTTTGAGGTAGAAAAGAAGGTTCATAGAGATTTTCCTCATTGGTTATGCAATCGTGTTAGTGTTCATGACAAAATTGGTGATTGAGTTGCTTTGGTTTTTAATAAGAATGTGACTAATTGTATATTTTATGGTGTTTAGATTTGCAACAATCTCGACAACATTAGTGGATCTGATGAAAACGTTCTTGTTAGTCTTGCTCAAGGTCCTTCTGATAAAGTTAGAAGGTTCACTGCATTTAATGTCAATGGATTCAAATTTCGAACATTGGCACGAGACAATTTATTAAAAACTCAAAATAGTGGAGTTTTTGGCATGTTTGGAACACGAAGTTACTCAAGTGACAGTGATGCCCAAATGAGATTTGGAGGGGTGCATTACTATGGAAGATTGATAGATATCATTGAGCTTTCCTATGATGGCTTCAAAGTCCCATGTTTAAATGCAAATGGGCGAATACCACAAATCCAAGAGGCATTAAGACGGATAAGTTGGGTTTTACCTCTATAAATTTTGCAAGACTAATACATACTGGAGAGCATGAAGATGATGAGCCATACATTAAAACGTCATAAGCTCAAATGGTTTATTATGTGGATGATGAAAAGGATCAGTGATGGAGTATACCTATTCATTTAAAGCCAAGAGATTTGTATGACATGAGTGGAGAAGATGAAATTATGGCACCCATTAAACCATAGCCATCTCAAAATTTGGAACAAATTTTTTCTAATGAAACTACACATATACAATTGGCAAGAATGGCTACAGATGATGATCCTGAAACTTCAACTTTTAATGACGATTTTGATGACAACAATCATGATATGAATTTATGATTGTTAATAATCCTAGTTTGTTGTTTATGATATGGTATTCTTCAATCTATGTTATTTTTTTACTACTTTTTTTATTAATGTGTTTAATGTGCTCATTTTTGTTATTATGTTTGTTTTTGTGTTAGGCATAATTATGACAGTCATCTTTGAAAATCCTATTTGTTTAGCTATTTGCATCAGTCTAACTTGGTTGTCATCAATGTTTACAGTGAAAGTGTATTTGGAGTCTTAATCTTGTGAACAAAATGGAATCATCATATGAGGATATTCGACGCAAAACAATGGAAGAGAATAAAAAAAGGATGGAGGCTCTCAATCTAACTCATCTATCTCAATCCCTTCACAAATCTTCTTTTACCATTTCAAAAACCTCACTGGTTATTAATAACTAAAAATACTAACAATATAAGATGTTTCTTATTCATATGTGTTGATTTTTATTTATTTACATGGATAATAAATTATTGTAGCATTTCACGAAGGGCCACTCGAGACTTATACTACCTGGAGATCTTGAAGTAGCCAAAATGAAGCACTTGCGGAGACATAGTTTACAACCAACAGTCCAAACGACAAGTCTGCCACTTACCCAAGTGACAACACTACCACTAATGCAACCGATAGAACCATTACCATCTCTGATAGTGCAACCGACAAATCCATCACTTTCTCAAGTCCTACCTTCTCAAGCAACAACATTGCCAGAAGTGCAAATGATAGAACCACATCCTTCTCCGATGACAACACCACCAACTATAGAAGAAACAATTTTCTAAGAGACGTCCTCTCACTCTGAAGATGTGGTTGAAGATGAGCAAAAAATTTCTCAAAAATGGAATTCCACATATCTGGATGTAGAAGTTATTAGTATGTTATCTAATGTCTAACTATATTTATAAAATTAAATTGTTTTACTTGATTGTGATATGACATATTTCGTTGAATTATGTGTTAGATAAGGCGGGACATATTTCAAAGACATACTTAAGGGTATCAGATGTGCTTGGAGCTCCTCCAAATGTTAGTAAAATAATAACTAGATGGAATTCAACTGGGCAACCAGTAGGACCAGTTGCTGGTTTGTTACGTGGTTTTTTGGGTGAAATTGCAAGGAAGTTTAAGGATTTTCCTATAATGTACGACAATTGGAAACTAGTTCCATCGAAAAGTAAAGATGAAATTTTTAAGGATAAAATACAGGTATCAATGATAAACAATTGAATATTCTTTATTTATTGTTTTGATTGTAAACTAATTTTTTTTAGTGATTATTCTAGTCAAAATTTGTTGTTGACGATGGAGACAACAGAAAATATATCCTTACGAGCCTTGGAAAGAAATAGCGAGATGCACGATGTAGGTTGGTTAAGAAATTTTATAAGTGGGATCTTTCTTTGGAGGAAAACCTACAAAATTATCCACGTTCTATTAATCAAGACCATTAGACTATTTTTGTCCAATACAGACGTAAGACAGATACAATGGTAATCATTCTTTTGTTACATTGTCATTTATTTTCTATTGTTTAGATTTTTTATGTCATTTGTTATCATTGCAGGAGAAAACTGATAAAAATGTTGCATATAGAGAAAAGCTAACAATCCGTCATACATTAGGCTCTAAGACGCTTGCAAGGAAGAGGGTTGAGTTGGTAGGATTTCACTCAATCTACTATTGATTGCATACTTAATTGAACAAGTACTTATTACATGTGTTTACTTGTAGGAACTGAGAGATGGTCGAAAATACAATAGGGGTAAAATGTATTCAATTTGTCATAAAAAGTCTGATGGGTCATTTGTCAGTGACGAGGCCAAGGAAAAATCTGTAAGTGTAAATAATAGAAGTGTTATGTGATTGTAACTATTTCTTATTGACCACTTTATAAATCAAAGATGCAACTATTAGTTTTGGTAATATTCAGTTGCAAAGCTATAAAGTTTCTTATTTGGTTGGTAATAGTGAGTTGCAAAGTTAGACATTTATGTTGCAAAAAGGAATTTAGTTTGCTTCATCTGTTTGCACAGGAACAATTGCAAGCTGAAATTGGGAAAACTCATTCTCCAAATGAAGCATTAGTTAATGTATTTGGAAAAGAACATCCATGATATGTTTGTTGGGACTTGGAATAACACCGCCTCAAATTACTACATCTACTTCTCACTCTGTAAGATCAATGTCTTCCTCGGAAGCTAATGAAAAGATGAAGAAAATGCAAGTTGAAATCAATAGGCTAAAGAAAAGGGATGTTGAAGTTGATATATAATTATGTATTTAAATTATGTGGATGATATTTATGAATATTTTGTATTTTAATTAATAAAAAATAGGAAAAAATTATACCATAATTTTTATTTTAAATTATTAGGTTTGCGACGGTTTAAATTGCCTCCAAATAAATGTAGCGACCGTTGATAATTGTCGCAATTTTTTGAAAACAAATAAGCTTGAGTGTGTTTAGAGATGATTTTAATCGTCGCAAACTGTAGATAGATGCGGTTAGGAACCATCGCAAATGTTGTCGACGGTTGGAACGACAGTTTTTGGAATTGTCTCAAATAGGCCTCGCGACGCACGAATCTGCGACAATTGCTGAACCATCACAATCATCTTTTGGAGGCGGTTATAACCGTCGCAGATGTCCCTTACAACTACCGCAAATCAATTATTTTTCTTGTAATTCAACTAAAACCCAACCTCACATTTGATCTCATATCAATTTAGATTGTGGGCCAAAGCCAAAGCCAAAGATGTCCCTTACGTCTTAGTGGGTTGTGTGGGAATATTTTAGTTTGATAATGCACCATCATGTCACGAAATATGTATCATAGAAGTTCCTTTGTGGCAGGTTGATTTTTTCCATTGGTATGAATAATTTTCTTTGTGGAAGTTGTCTTAGTGACAAATATTATATTCATATCATGTAGTTATCAGGAGCATACATAACATTGCACCATCTTGTGATTGTTTTTTAGTGGTAAATATGTATCTAATGTGATGTATAATAAATTATCTTAGATGATTTGATGTTATAATGAAATATTGTTTTTCTTTGAGTGATTTTGACTTTATAATATGATTATTTCCTTGAATGTTTTGATATATTGTGATGTGTTTGATACAACTCTTTGTTGATTGTTTGTGTGTTCTTCTTACTTATATTATATTATCAATATGATTTTAAAACTCACATAATTTGTTGTTTGTATTTTACTAGTTTGACCCTGCATTTGTAAAATCGCAATTATTACAGGTTAATGAGTTTTGAAGTTAAAGTTTGAGAGAAGCCTCATTCTGTTAAGGGAGAATAGGCTCATTCTGTTAAGTGAGAATAGGAACGAGAGTTATAAGTTGTATTTTACTTATTTAATTATAAACAACCTTTTGTATGAAAACAATATAAATACTACTAAGTCACTTAAAATTAAAATAAATGACTAAATCGAGAAAAAAAAAAGATAAAGGACTAAAACGTTAACTAAAATTAAGTTAAACAACCACATGTGATATTTAGCCTAAATTATAATTAGTCAATTATAATTTTTTCATATTTCTATCAAATAGAGATATTCAAAGGGACACAATAATAATCAATTATATATTTATATTTTAACTAATTAGCATGTGATAAATCGTCTTTCAAATATTCATCATGTGTGTAATTTATATATAGTAAATTATAACTAGTTTATAATAAACATGTTGAAGATATGGTTTATCATAAAAATATCCTTATCAAATAGT